>RJWJ010010149.1:15512-47891 GCA_004363605.1 Indri indri | reverse complement strand
GAGCTGCCTTCTTGCTTTCAGAGGCAGGAAGAGCAAATAACTCCTTTTCAACAGGCCAGATGGTAGTTTCTTGGGGCAGAGGTGGGACCACCCAGATCCTGAAGAACATAACCCTTCACCCCTGCCTGGAAGAACCACATCACCCAGATGAGTCTGGAAGGCAGGACCTCTGCCCCAGTGGGCCCAGAAAATAGAGAATCGTATTAAAGAGAGTTACTATTGAGCCTTAAGAGCTCATGAAATTTGCTGTGCTAAGTTTTGGACTTGCTTGGAACCCATTGCCCCTTTCTTCCTTCAGATTTCTCCTTTTTGGAATGGGAATATCTATCCTATGCCTGTTCCATCATTGTATTTGGAGAATAAATAACTTTTCTGGTTTCACAGGGTCATAGCTAGAGAGGAATTTTGCTTTAGAATGAATTGTATCTCTACTTTCATCTGTATCTGGTTTAGATGATACTGAGATAAGACTCTGGCCTTTAGACTTTAAAATTGATGCTTGGAACATGTTACGATTTCTGGGGCTGTTGAGATGTAATTAATGTATTTTGCAAGTAAGAAGGATATTAACTTTAGGGGGGCCAGAGCTAGAATACTATAGATTGAATATTTGTGTCACTCCAAAATTTATGTGTTAAAATCCTAATCTCCAATGTGATGGTATTTGGAGGTGGAACCTTTGGGAAGTAATTAGGATTAGATTAGGTTATAAAGGTGGAGATCTGATGATGGTATTAATACCCTTATTAGAAAAAGAAGAGGCCCAAGATATCTCCCCTGCTCCAAGTACATGCAGCAAGGAAACGCCATGTGAGGACATAATGAGAAGACTGTGTCCACAAACTGGGAAGAGGACCCTTACCAAGAACTGAATCCACTGACACCTTGATCTTAGATTTATGAACCCTCAGAACCGTGAGAAATAAATGTCTCTTGTCTAAGCCATCCAGTCAATGGTATTGTGTTATATTTATAGCAGCCTGAGAAGATTAAGACACCATCCAATTCATCTTGACTCATCTGACTTTAAACTCATCTCAACTCTGTGTTAAGAAGAGGGCTAACGGCCTGGTTCTCCAATGCCATATACGTACCTATAAACAGTAGCCTTCAGGTGACAATGACTTAATTTACTAGCACAGGGAGTCAATAGAGATAAAAACATAGCTAATTAACAAAAAATTTATTATTCACAATAGCCCATATGGAAAGAACTTACGTTTCCATTGACAGATGAATAGATAAAGAAAATCTGTATATATGTATATGTACTTGATATATATATATGCATATATATAATGAAATACTATTCAGCCTTTAAAAAGAAGGCAATCTCATCATTTGCCACAAAATGGATAAAACTGGAGGACATTATGATAAGGAAAATGAACCAGACACAGAAAGACAAATACTACATGATCTCACTTACCTATAAAATCCAAAAAAGTCAAACTCATAAAAATAGAGAGTAGAAGGGTGATTACCAGGGGTCAAAGGGCAAGGAAAATGAGGAGATGTTGGTCAAAGGGTACAAACTTTCAGTTACAAGATGAATGAGTTCTGGGGATCTAATGTACAGCATGGTGACAATAGTTGATAATAATGTACTGTATACTTGAAATTTGCTAAGAGAGTAGCTCTTATGTATCCTCACCACAAAAAAATAAAAGAACTATGTGGGACAATGGATATGTTAATTAGCATGATTGTAGCGATCATTGCACAATGTATATGCATATCAAAACATCACATTGCATACCTTAAGTATATACAATTTTTATTTGTTAATTATACCTCAATAAAGTTGAGGGGGGGATGATTGGATTCCAGGGACCATTCTGCTGTTAGCTATGTGGATTTGAGATTATGAATTCAGTATGCATATTTGTATCCAAATGAGGTTGGACTAGAAAAATACATTTTATGTAGTGCTCCCAGGAACACTGAGGTCTCCCAGAGGTGCCTCTTGGCTTCGTCATCTTAGTTGCCAGGTTAGGCATCCATGCCTCCCAAAGCCTCTTCCACCGGAGCTGTTCTGTTTTAATCTGCTGTATACACTGGGATTCTGCATAATGCTTAACTGGGAAAAAATAATTCTACTGTAAAAACAATAGTATTAAAAATAAAATGTTTGAAATCCACGGGAGTAGTTAATCTTTAGGTGCCAGTTTGTGAGATATTTGGGGGAAGGGTGACCCTTGCAGTGCCTTTCAAATCACATCAGGTAGTTCTGACCCTGCCTGAATCAGGCTGTGTTATTGGGATCCGACTGCATTACTGAAGGTGCCCACCACAGAGTTTCTGAGAGGAGTCTCCACCCCCCACCCCTGAGCCCTGCTCTAAAGGCCTGGTAGGCCATAGCAACCCAGGATTCTAGATCCAATCAGAAAGGCATGGATGAAATAAATTCCCTGTAGTTTTCCCTATGGCTTAGATCCTCTGAAAAAGTTCTTGGATTTATGAAGGTCTGATTCAATAAGTTTAATTTCATTCAATAGATATTCACTGATGAATATCAAATATAGGCTATCCATTGGCTTTGTACTGCTAGGCTTTGGTGCTGAGATTTGTCATTTTGTTTTTATTGCGGTCATTGTTTTTGTTGTTGTTGTTATTGTTTTTTCCATACTTCACTCAGAAACTCCAGCTCCTATAGCTCCATAGAGTAAAAATATTCAGGGACTTCCCCCCCTCCCTCTACATATATTTCCATTGAATTCATCCAACCTCTATTTAGCACTAGCTGAGTGACCCTTACAGAACTAGGTACAGGGATAAATAGGAGAGAAGTTTAAAAGATATGGCCTCTGTCTTCAAGGATTTAGAGTGTATCTGGGAGAAAAAAAACTTCGACACACAACACCAGCAGGTAACAAAGGCAGAGTGCTAAATTAGCCACAGCCACCTGCCAAAGGCATGGTACTGACACTAAATTTGCTTGGCAGTCTGGAAAGGGCAAGATCAGAGCAAGTTGAAGTTGTGTGTGCATGCGTGTGTGTGTGAGTGTGTGTGTTTTGTTTGTGGGGGGGGAGTTGACCTGTTTATTGAAGGGCTAGAAAGATTGGGACACAAAGAGAGAATGACCCTTTATGGGAAAGGGAAGAACACAGAAGACAAGCCCAGGGAGCGCTGAGGAGAGCAGCTGCTTCGGGGCAAAACCTTACTGTATCAGAGAGCCTAGACGCCCAGCCTCTGCTGCCACCTGGGTGGAGGTTGCTGGTCAAGTGACTTACTTGGTTTAGGTCTGAAGCTATCATTTTCCAGTAAAAATTAGCTCCTGGGCTCCTACTTTTCTCAGAGACACTACCCCATTTAA
Organism: Indri indri; assembly: GCA_004363605.1. NCBI lineage: Eukaryota > Metazoa > Chordata > Mammalia > Primates > Indriidae > Indri > Indri indri. The sequence continues at coordinate 44,575 of RJWJ010010149.1, read as the reverse complement.
ATATGTTTAATGCCTGCAACATGCTTAGTGCTCACTACCTGCAAGAGAGACACACATTATTATTACCATAATCATCGTTTACCACCTGCTTGCCTCACTTGAACCCATTACTCATGCCATCCCTCTCCCAGGAGGAACCCTTTGTCATCTCCCAGGGTTCATATACCTGCTCTTTGGGAGATGAATTTACTAATTCTTAAATTTTAAAGTGACCAATTCCAAATGCTCAGGGAACTGGTATTAAATTTGGTAGGGAAAGTGGTATTAAATTTGGATTCCTCAGTAAATATGCTTGCTTTTCAGAAGCTGAGGGTGGTTGAGGGTGGGTCAGTGCTCTTCCAAAGTCAGTAAGACAAAACAGACTACTGAGTGACTTAGGGAATTTAAGATCTAAAATATCTTCGAAAGTAGGGGTCATCCCACATGAGAACAATCTTCCACACTTTCCTGTTTCTCCCGTGATCTCTTTTTCCTAAACTAGCAGTGATAATCTGGGAATAAATCCACATTTTCTAAGGGAGAAATACTGCCAAGCTTGCTAATCTCATGCAGATGTGATGATACTTTTACTATGGTGTAATATGGCTTCTTAAAAAACAAGTTGGAAGGAGGGGGAAAAAGCCCACCAAAAAAAAACAACAAATATTCGCCAACCCATATGGTCAGTAATTGCTGTTTAATAGTGCTCCTATTACAAACCTAAGAGGCAGCAGTCTGAATTACCAGTAGAGTATTAATAAACAGGAATGAGTTAATAGTGCATAAAGACCTTCTAGTGGAACAGTGGGGGAGTTGAATATTCTTTTCTTCAGTCAGCTGTAAGTAATTACTGCATGGTGTGCTTCTGACTATTACCATAACAGAGCAATTGGACGTGAAGAATGGATAATAGTATGGACATGGAGGTATTTTTAGAATATCAGCAGTGAAGCAGGTAACTGGTCTACTCCAGTAGAAACCTTTAAATAAGTTTAGAAGACTTATTTTTTTTTCCTTATGACATTTAGCCATGGTAGAATTTTAAAAAGATCAATCTAATAAATTATTTAAAATAACTTTACAAAGAGGATGCCTGTGATATGTAAATAAGAAGGCAAGAAGGGAGGAAGGAAAAGCCTAAAAAGCCCAGGCGGACAGGAGGCATGAGCCGACGTTACTGTAACTACATAATCACAGGTTCCCTCCTGCTCCTGGGAGACACAGCCTTCCTCTGCCTGGATGCCCAATCTGCCTGCCTGGCTCCCGCTGGCTGCTCAGGTGAAAGTGAAAATATTCAAATCAGAGCTGTAACTATGATTGCTGGAGTTGTGGGTTTTCTAAAATTGAGTTAGTCATCCTCAGTGATTTAATGATGCATATCATTTATTTTAAAATATTATTACAGGGGCACTGACTGAGCTGCGGCTCCTTTTTCGAGGGACCGTCCATTATGCAATGCGGCGGGGTATGTCATGGACGGCGGCAGGCTGAGATATTGTCTAAAGGCACAACATATGTTCTTGGATGAAAACAGCTTGAGCTTTTGATTCAGAAAGCGGTAATTTTGTAAATGCACACAAATGTCATTTAAGGAATATTTTGATTTTTTTTTTTTTCCCAGGGTATAGGTCCTTCTCCTGCCTCCTGGCTACACGGGCCGATGCTGATTTTTCAATTTGCAGGTTTGTTAAGCATCATGGAATGTTTTGGTTCTCAATCAAGAATATTCTTCCCAAGTGGTTCCAAAGTCCTAAGCTTGAAAATAAGCGCATGTCCTCTTTGTCTCCTAGCAGCATGTGTTCCCACGTACAATAGCGACACAGGACGGAGTAAGGGAATGCCTTTGATTGAACCATCCTACAGGTTTTTAACCTGCCACTCTCAGGAGCTGCAAGCTTTCTTAAGGCCGGGCAGCATGCTCTCTTCTTTGGGCGGTGCTGGCAGCTGGAGTCCAACAGGGGTGGTTAGGAGCCAGGACCCAAGTCCTCCTCCTGGCAGGATTCCTGGCCTAGGTTGTGGCACAGAAGCTGAACAGAGGATGAACCACCCCAGTGCTAATGACCTCAGAGTCCCACCTGAAAAGGAGAAGCGCAACCTATGGGACAGGTGGAGATGCTTAACTGATCTCTGCCCACTGCTTTGAAGTCCCTGACAAACAAATGTGTGTGAAATAAACACTGTCACGTTTATTTTTCCTGAAAAACTGCATTATTGTGTCTGATCTCTACCAGCAAGGATGTCCTGATTTATCTAGACACAGCCTCTTTCCTGCTAAAAGATGCTGCAGTATAAATTCACAGCTGTGTATTTCACCTGTTTAGCTGGCGATTCTTAATAGAAGTCAAGGGCACACCTGTAAAGGTGTCACTGTGACCCAGGGAGAGCAGCAACTTCTCCATGTTGTGGGTTTCAATGTGCTTTTTCATGTGTTTGAAAACCAGATAGTTCTCTTTTTCTTAAATCTATGGAAAGATGAGGACAAAAGAAAATCTGGTTAATCAAATGACCATTTTAAATAAAATTGTTCACGTTGGGCAAAGATCAAAGGTCATTTGTAGAAAGTACTCAAGACCTCATGCTATAGCATCTTTGTGTGTCTGATTTGGTAGAATTTTGAGATACTTACACTTGGCTTTGCACGTGACCTCACTGTTTATGGTCACGAACGTGTCCCATTTAAGTTTATTCTGCATCTCGTATTAATCATGAAGTTCCTGAGGGTGTAGGGTTACCTCTGGGTTTCATACCCAGGGTTGACCCCCTGTCCAAAGAACCAGTACAAGAACTTCACTAGGAAATGATACCACCACTGATCAGAACTGTTACTGTTATATATCTAGAAAACCTTCAGGGGAGTAAAGAATAAGAGAATTCTCCCAAGAATGAGACTAATAGCAGGAAAGAGGACTCCAACTCCCTTATATTTCCATTTAGCTCTGAAAAGACCAGGGGTTGGGGTGGGAAGAAATACCTAGAACTGTTAAGAAGTCAAATAGTTTCAGAGGCCAACCTTTTATTGCTTCAGGATTTCAGCTGATAACTCTCTAGTTAAGAATCTTAGTATTTTCAGGTGTTCCCACTGAAATAACTTAGCAGGTCAACATTTCAGTAAAAGCTAGTGAAAAGATAAATTATTTAGAGTTGATTATACAACCCAATCCATATAAAACTTCCCAGATTGGTTGAATTCCGCTACCCTATTCATGGGTTATCATGACAACCAGTAGGACTCACAAAAAGTCCTTTTTCCAGCATTTGGAAAATAATCCTCTGAAATGTCCAGTTATGAGATCTTGCAAATAACAATGATAATAAGAGGTCTAAATAATCCAGCCTCTACCTACTTCATTGATTTCATCGCCTACTACCCTCCCTGGTCTTATTTTAGGTCCTCCATCACCTTGAGCTTATCTCTGCATCTGGGTCTTTGCACTGTCTGTTTCCTCTGCCTGGAATACAGTCAGCTTCTGTTAACATGTTCTGTCTAAGAAACTTTTCTTAATGGCTTTTCAGGCATTCTGTAAACCTGCTTTATTTTGATCACAGAATTTATATTGATGTTTTACTGTTTGTTTTTATGCTAGCCTGAACTGTTATTAATTCTTGACTACCTCTTTACTATTTAATATACATGCCACGTAACATGTAACTATGGGTAGAAAATAGTCCCTGCCCCGTGGATGTTAGGCTTAGCCATGTGACTTGCATTGGTTAATTAAATGTTGGCAGTCACGATGACAACAGAGATTTTAAATATGTTGTGTGTCTTACTTGGGTCCTGGTGCTCCTGCCATTCCCTAGTAGAAAACTATATCTGGGTAGTCACTTTTTGAAGAAGAATAAAGGACTCTTAGGACAAAACTGAACCTAATCAGTAGCCTAGAGCCAAATCCCCCCGTGACCTGAAATAGTGATGTTTCAGCCAACCCATGAGACCATTAGCAAGAAGATAAATACTTGTTTAAGTTACTGAGTTTTGGGTTTGGGTATGAGATTTGTCATATAGCATTACTGTGGCAATTGTTAGTAAACATAGAAACTCTATAAGAAATGGGCTTCTCCTGTAAAAAACGTGTTAAAACATGTGTCATTGGTTTGGGATCACATGGTAAATAGAGAAGAAACTATAAAAACATTGTGAAAGGAAACTGGAAAAATGAAAACCCATATTATATAGCACCAAAACATTTGATAAAACTGTTGACTATACTAACCTAGAAGGAAATAATTATGCTAAATGTACTTATGGCATTGGGTTGGGAAGTTTGGGGGGAAGATATTCATAGTATAAGTTGACTGCTATTATCTGCATTTGATAAGTTACTCCATGAAAGAGATAAGCTTGGAAAAGAATCCACTGGTTTACAAACAGAATTGAGGGTAATCGAGAGAACCCAGGAATTCTGGAAATTGAAAGTTTTACAAATTAAACCATTCCTTTTATAGAGAACTTTTCCATTAGAACATTGGCATAAAGTAAAGCTAAAATCAAGAAAGTGGTCATCACACCCATTGGTAAGATCCCTGAAAAGATTAAGGAGACTGAGGGTGCATGTCACAGATGCCTAATACATGCAAAGTACCCATACTTATACCTAGAAAGGAGTGTGCCTCTAAAAGAATTATGGTGAGGCATTTGGCACATGTAGTTGACTGGAATCAAACATAGAAAACCCACAAAGTTTTTCAGAGAGCCGTATTGGCAAAATTGCCACCAGCTTGGATTTAAAAAGACTATGTCTATTTGAGATATTTAAGGCTCTCTGAGCCCCCAAAATTTTACAGGCAGGAAGCAGGCTGAGAAATCTGCTCACCTGTCAAGAGGGCATATTCTCCAGTACTCATCAGAAAAACCAAAAATGAAAAAGGAGGGAGTTCTGAGACAAGAGCAAAGACCCATGTACAACAGTAGAGTGGTGATCAACTCCCAGGTGCAGAGCCAGGGCCTAATCAAAGTGTATGCCAATCTCTTTGTAGAGGAACCTGGCAAAATTTGCCTGGCAGAATTTCAAAATTGCTATAGATCAGTGACTTCTATGTTTCTTCCAGTTTTCTCCTTGTTGCATGCAGCTGTTTAATTTGTTTATCCTGTCTATATTCCAACATTGTATATTAAATGTGTGGGGGCAGATAACATATCTTTTCCGTTTATAGATGTCCAGATCAAGAGCAGCTCCACCTAGACCTGACATAGATCATAAGATACTGGACTTTGAACCTGATGAATTAGGTGAGATTTTGTGGGTTTCTGAGGACAGCAGTGAGCATATCCCAGATGCAGAAGGGACACGAACAACTGTGAAAAGAGTGCAGACTGTGGTAGATAAAGTTATTACTTTCAATCTGCATTCCCTTCCTATTATAAAACTATACATTCACACCTTTCCCCATGAAACTCACAGTTCTGCCCACAATGAGTGAAAAATACTTCCTCGATCCATTTATGTTGGGCTTGGTGTGTGAATTGTTTTGGTTAATAAAATGTTAGTAAAGTAGACAGAATCAGAGATTTAGACTTGCAGGCATGATCTGGCTTATGCTCTTGCACTTCTGTAGTTCTCCATGAGAAGAGCACACCCCAGATAGCTGCTGGCCCAGAGAGACATAAGAGACAAGAGGAGCAGATCTGATCCCAACTGGCAGTTTAGGGCCAAGATAAACTGAATCTTGCTAAGATTAGTCACCTTCCAGCTGACCCACACAACTGTTACTGAGACAAAGGAATGTTTGATATTGTAATTCAGAGATTTTAAAATTGTTTGTTTCATAGCACTATTGTAGAATAAATGCTGACTGACATAGTTTATATTTGCTTATTGTCTGCCACCTCATGGGAATATTAGGGCTAAGCTCTATGAAAACAGGAATATTTTTGTATCTTGTTCATCTCTGTATTCCAGTGGACAGAAACATTCTAGATGGATAGTCATTGCATGACAAATATTTTCCAGTGAATAAATGAAAAATCTAATTTATAGTAAGAAACTACCAATTTAACCTTAACTATCTATTAGAACTTTATTTGGATATATCGGTTACTGAAAAATTAAGGTTAAATTCACAGTGGGTAAAGAAGAATGACCAGTCTATAAGAAAAGAAGCCATTTGGAATTCTTCACAAGAAAGTATTAAAGATCTCCTAGAGCGATGTTATGGATGTCTGGTATAGAGACCAAGTGAAGTGACTGGCATAGTTAATTGAATTGAGAAAAGAGCATTGCTATTGAGATAGTGTCCCAGTCATCTGCATATCTGTAGCTCCAGCACAGAGTGGGCTCTCAATACATGTGTGTTGAAATAAATTAACTTTCAGAGCTCATAGAAGCGTTTATACCCTTTTATACCCTAGTTGGCCTTTAGTACTAGAAGATATTAAAATGATATCAGCAAATAATGCAGGCCTGTGCCTGATTCTTTGCTCTGCCAAAAACTCTCTGACTTGTGAGGAGCTTGGTTGTGCCTTTGGAGTCAACCTTGGAGAACATGGGGAACTCGTTCCGCAGATGAAAAGGCAGGAACTCTACAGATACTCTTAACTCATTGTTTTAGCTTTTGTATTCTCTAAATCAACCCATTTTACTTTCCTATTCTTCCTTAGCGATTTTTTCCTTTAACCAAATTCCCCACCCTAATTTACAGCAGTAATTCTACTGAACAGTTTATTTTTCATCCACTATTACCCAGCCCCTATTATGTACTACATAGTATGCTAAATCCTTGGACTGTCACACTCAAAGAAGACATTGTTCTTCTACCAACATGTCTATTGGAGAGGGAAAGATAAATAATCTGATTGTATTGCTTTAAAGTAAGTGCTACAATTAAAAATTCATTGCGAGAACACAAAAATGATACTGAGGGACCAAGAAAAATGGACTTTGAAGAAGTAGGAAATAAAAAAGGGGGATAATGAGGTTAGAGAAATTAAAACTACCCTGAGCATGTTTGTGTTGATGCTTATAGGAAGGAAGGCCCTACCATAAGAAAATAAATACCTTAATCAGTGTATCCCTGAAAGAAAATTACATGGCTGACCATATATACACTCTAGTACTAATGACCATATGTACACTCTAGTACTAATGAAAAACGGAAAAGAGGAGTTTGCAGAGCGCCTAAAGACTCCTTCCTGGAGTATGGTACAACTACCTTATCACAGTCTCAAGAAAAGTGATGAAATGGCAAGGAACCACTAAACAGCAATTATTCGGGGAAGGAGAGAAAAGCAGAATCTACTGATTGAAGCCGCTCGTCCACTTGTCCACTTGTTGAAGGTAAGTGCTTGGTTTTTTTTGAAAGGCACTTGAAGTCAGTAAAGAGAGATTAAAAAGCAAAAGCAAGTGAAGAGAGTCTGGAAAATAAAAACAAGACAGACCAAATTGTATAATAGAAAAGAAAACAGGATGGAATTTGGTCTGACATAGTGAGGGTGTGAAGGGATAAAGGATCGTCAGAGCCTGGAGCACTTTATAGAGATTTAAAAAAGAATTCTTGTGGCTTGATGGATGAGCTAAGATAACGCACCTGGAGGCCAGGAGTTCAAGAGTTTATGTGGTCAATTTAAAAGTATTCTGACTTAGCAGAGGGCATTTTTAAAGAGGGCTGAAAAATGTTTGGCTAATTAAATTTGTGAAGTAAATATAAATCCCAAAAAGTGTTTATTTTATGTCTGCTTTCTATTTTTTTAATCTTCCATGTATGTCAAAACTGAATTGTGCCAATAATATATAATATTAGCCTTTTAATGATATTTATTTTCCCTTCTCTCTCTTTTTATTGACACATGATAGTTGGACATATTTATGGGGTACATGTGATATTTTGTCACGTGTATACAATGTGTAATGATTGAAACAGGGTAATCACGGTATCTATCATCACCTCAAACAATTGTCATCTCTTTGTGTTAGGAACAGTCCAAAGCTTCTCTTCTAGCCATTTTGAAAAATACAATAAATTATGTTATCTGCAGTTGCCCTACTGTACCATGGAACATTAGAACTTATTCTTTCTTACTACATTTTTGTGCTCATTAATAAAACTCTCTTCATCCTGCCCTTTCTCCTCCCCTTCCCAGCCTCTGGTAACTGTCATCCATTTTCCACCCTCTACCTCCATGAGATCAATTTTTTTAGCTCCCAAGTGTGAGTGAGAACATGCAATATTTGTCTTTCTCTGCCTGGCTTATTTCATGTAACATAATGTCCTCCTGTTCCATCCATGTTGCTGCAAATAATAAGAGTCCATTCTTTTTATGGTTGAATAGCATTCCATTGTGTATATATGCCACATTTTCTTTACCCATTCATTGTTGATGGACACTTAGGTTGATTCCATATCTTGATACTGTGAAAGTGCTGTAATAAACATGGAAGTGCAGATATCTCTTTCATATATTGATTTCCTTTCTTTTGAATATATACCCGGAAGTGGGATTGCTGGATCATATAGTAGTTCTATTTTTAGGTTTTTGCGAAATCTCCGTAATGTTTTCCATAAGGGCTGTATGAATTTACATTCCCACCAACAGAGAACAAATATTCTCTTTTCTCCATATCCTTACCAGCATATGTTTTCTCTTTTTTTTACTATTACATTTTTATTTCAAAATATTAAGGGGGTACACATGTTTTTGGTTACATGGATTGCTTTTGTAATGCTTCGATCATAGCTGTAAGTGTGTCCATCACTCAAATAGTGTTCATTGTACCCACTAGGCAGGTTTTTGCCCCTTCCCTCCTCCCTCTCCCCACTGCTTGATTTCCACTAAGTTTTACATTCCTCTGTGCACATGTGTCCTCACTGGTTAGTTCCAATTTAATGGTGAGTACATGTGGTGTTTGTTTTTCCATTGTTGTGATACTTCACTTAGGAAAATAGTCTCCAGTTCCATCCAAATTGTTGCATAAGGCATTAATTTATCCTTTTTCACAGCTGAGTAGTACATACACCACATGGTATACATGCACCGCATTTTGTTAATCCATTCAATTCATGATACCCCGTAGTGGGATTGCTGGATCGAATGGTGGGTCTACTTTCAGTTCTTTGAGGAATCTCCATACTGTTTTTGATAGAGGTTGTACTGATTTGCAGTCCCACCAACAGCGCAGAAGTGTTCCATTTTCTCTGCATCTGTGCCAAAATCTGTTGTTTTTAGACTTTTGATGAAAGGTATTCTAAGAGGGGTAAGTTGATATCTCATTGTGATTTTAACTTGCATTTCCCTGATAATTGGTGATACTGAGCATTTTTTCATATGTTTGCTGGCCATTCATCTATCTTCTATTAAAAAGCTTCTGTTCATGTGTTTTGCCCACTTTTTAATGGGATTGTTTGTTTGTTTGTTTGTTTGTTTTGCTGATTTGATTAAGTTCTTTGTAAATTCCAGATACTAGCCTTTTATCAGATGTATAGCTTACAAATATTTTCTCCCATTCTGTAGGGTGTCTATTTGCTCTGTTAATTATTTCCTTAACTGTGCAAAATCTTTTTAGTGTGATCAAATTACATTTATTTATTTTTGTTGTTGCTATGATTGCCATTGGGGTCTTAGTCATAAATTCTTTGCCTAGGCCGATATCTAGAAGGGTTTTTCCTACATTTTCCTCTGGAATTCTTATGTTTTCATGCCTTATATTTAAGTCTTTTATCTATCTTGAATTAATTTTTGTGTGTGGTGTGAGAGAGAGGGGTCCTGTTTCATTCTTCTTCATGTAGCTATTCAGTCTTTCCAGCACCATTTATTTAATGGAGCTTCATTTCCCCAGCGTGAGTTGTCATCTGCTTCTTTATATATCAGTTGGCTATAGGTGGATGGTTTTATATCTGGGTTCTCTATTCTGTTCCATTGGTCTATGTCTCTATTTGTGTACCAATACCATGCTGTTTTGGTTATTGTAGCCTAATAGTATAGTTCTCAGTCTGGTAATATGATGCCTCCAGATTTGTTTTTTTCGCTTAGGACTGCTTTGGCATATGCTATTTTCTGTCTTTTTGATAATAGCCATTTTAACTTGGATGAGATTATATCTCAGTGTGGTTTTGATTTGTACTTTCCTGATGATTAGTGATGTCGAACATTTTGTCATATACCTGTTGGATATTTGTACATCTTCTTTTGAAAAGACCCATTCCAGATCTTTTGCCATTTTTAACTGGATTATTTGGTTTATTTGCTATTGAGTTGTTTGAGTTCCTTATATATTCTGTTTAGTAATTCCTTGTTGGATGGATAGTTTGCAAATATTTTCTCCCATTCTGTAAGCTGTCTCTTCACTTTGTTAATAGTTTCTTTTGCTGCGCAGAAGGCTTTTAGCTTGATGTAATCTCATTTATTTTTTGCTTTTGTGGCCTGTGCTTTTGAGATCTTACCCAAAAAATCTTTGCCCAGATTCCCCAATGTTTTCTTCAAGTATTTTCACAGCTTCAGGTCTTACATTTAAGTCTTTAATCCATTTTGAATTGATTTTTGTATATGATGAGAAATAAGGGTCTAGTTTCATTCTTCTGCATATTGTTATCCAGTTTTTTCAGCACCATTTATCAAAGACTGTCCATTCCCCAGTGTATGTTCTTGGTACCACTGTTGAAAATGAGTTGGCTATAAATGCATGGATCTGTTTTTCTGGGTTCCCTATTCTGTTTCATTGGTCTATATGCCTGCTTTTATGCCAGTTCCATGAGATTTTGATTTTTATGGCTTCGTAATATATTTTGAAGTCAGGTAGTATGATGCCTCCAGGTTTGTTCTTTTTGCTTCAGGATTGCTTTGGCTATTCAAGAACTTTTGTGGTCCCATATGAACTTTAAGATTGTTTTTTTCTATTCCTGTGAAGAATGTCATTGGTATTTCGATAGGGATTGCATTGAATCTGTAGATTGCTTTGGGTAGTATGGTCATTTTAACAATATTAATTCTTCTAACCCATGAATATGGGATGTCTTTCCATTTTTTTTGATGTGTTCTCTTTAACTTCTTTCTGAATTTTTATAGTTTTCTTTGCAGATATCTTTTGCTTCTTTGGTTAAATTCATCCTTCTCTCTATTATTCCACTCCAATTGCTCCTCTCACTATCCAGGAGGGCTATGCAGATGCAGTTTTCTAACAACAAATCTTATTCTAATATTCCTTAAAAAGAACTTGTTTCTCATTTATATACATGACTTTTATGAAGAGGATAATTTTAGTAGGAGAGCATATAATCTTCCAGACAACTTTTCTTTAAAGGCACACCTTAATAGGAACAGTACCACATTTCTTTATTAGCTGAGATATAAATCATAAAAAAATCATAGATATTTCCCTCCAACCACAAATTCTAATAAACAAACTATAAATAATTTTATGATTCTTCTGACAGAAACCAAAGGCAAACCAAAGAAAGGTGCAAACAGATAGATGCCATGATTATATTCTTTTCTTTATTTTAAAAAATTTGTATCATTAGCCCATTTCATAATTAATATTTTCTATTGTCTTCCTTTATATATTATCAATAGTGCAAAAAACCAAAATGTTACTGAAAATAAATAGGGAGGGAAAAATGCCTTGAAAAGAATGTGCCTAGTCAAAGATGGCTTATATCGTTACATGCATGGTTGTATTTGATCTTTCTAACAAATTTGGTAGGGTAGGAAAGAGAATTAACCAACCAGAGCAGATAAGGTCATGGTCTTTTAGTCATAAATGCCTGGATTAGGGTCCCACTCAGTTGTATGACCTAGGGCAGGTTAGTTAACATCTCTGAGGCTCAGTTTGCATCACTAGTAAAACAAGTATAATAAAACCTACTTCATAAATTTGTTGTGAAAATTAAGTGAAAGAAAATAAAGGCCTTGGTACACAGGACTAAATAAATAAGTCTATAAATTGCAGCTAGGATTAGTATTGCAAAGATGTTATTATTTTTTTCCACTTGACACGTGAAAAACTAAGATAGAGAGAGGCTAATAGACATCGTGTACAAAGGCATGCCTAACCATGCTGCTAACCATACCAGGAGAACTTTCCTTTTTGGCTTTTCACATTCAGAGTCAACCTGTCCATGTTTAGCACGTCTAACAAGAAAAAATTAAAATTCCATTAGAAAAATATGTATTGATATCATTTTAACTAAACTGTTAAATATCTTTATAAGAAATGGGTCAATCCAGTTGCAATCTTTCAAAAATGCAGAGTAACAGTGTAAGTATTGGCAGAACCCTGAAAGGTCAACCTCAATCTATGGAGTGGCCCATGACAGTCTCTCCCACATGGCCAGCCCCACCCTTGCTAGCCAACTCTTACCTTAATGACATAATTAAATGGTTATAAAGTTCCATAATTCTTATTCCTTTAATTAACTGGAGGAAAACCTCTTATCTTCTCAATGTTGAAGATTCTGCTGTTTCACTTTGCATAGATTTCAAAAGGCTATTGTTCAATCTCCTCTGTAATAATAATAAAAAAGAACTAATTATTTTAAAAATAAATGAGAATTTGGGTGGCAATGCAAACTTTCAATCAACTTATGTAAGTCATCACTAAAATTGGTTCTGTGTATCTTGCTGTTGATTTTTACCAAAAGATGTTCTAGATAACAAATCTAAACTTAGCAAAAGCCAAAATCACTGAATCAGAGGATTCTCTTGAAAGTTTGTCTGGACTCGAGAGGTACAGCCACAGAGGCTTAAGTTCCTCAAGAAGAAAATGTGTGAACTTGGGGTGAGACACAAAATACACGCTATAAATTTTAGAAAAGTTTCTTATAACCTCTTCCATTGTTCCTTTGCCCTCCACTAATTAAGAGTTCTAATGCAGGCAGAAGTTGAAATGGTATCATTTAGATATGTCATGGGTGATGCCACATAAAAGGAACCCAGTGATGCCACTTAGCTAGTCAGAGGAAGGCGTGTTATTTGTATTCTGTAAGCCCATCTCACTTGCCATGTGGCATGGGCAAGATCCAGAAATTTCTTTATGCCCCTCAAAGAAAGGACTCAGGAGGGGCTGAGTTAGTGGGCCTGGCATGGGCAAGGTGGTAAACAGCAAGGTGTCTCCTCCACAGACACTCTGGGAGGGCTTTCTAGGAAGGATATGTGCTACTTTGTAGCAGAGACACAAATCGCATCAGCAAAGACTGAGATGTGTTAGAGGCATCTGGAGATTATCTGAGAGTACTAACCCAGCAATGGGCAAGCCAGTCCCAGAGCAAACCCACTGCTGATGCCTGTGGGGCAAAAAGTACTGGGCAGAGGGGAGCTCTTGTTTTGGAGACCCCCACAGCCAGAGATAAGACACAGACCCAAGTATCCCATGGAGACAGAGCAAGAAAGGGATGTAGGTTAGGGCTGGGCAGGTTGTACCCACACAAATGTGCCCCCCAAGTCTGCCATCTTCATTCAACGAACATGCGCCCTGGAGCGGGCCACGTAAGTCAGGAGGGAGGGAGCTTGTTTGGTAGTAGTCATCGCAGAGTATGGACTTTTTCAGCCTTGTTGTAATCCACTCCAAGTCTGTCTGTGTTAGCCGTAGCCATATCTCTCAGACGCCAGGGCATTGTTTTGAGGAAGAAAAAAGTGGCGCTAGAGTAGTAATCTGAAAGACTGAGCATTTTCCTAAAGAGACTAAGTCTTTGAAAGATGGCTTTATAAACCATCATAACTTTGAACAGACTAAATGTTAAAGTGAAAGGAGACTTACAAACCAGAAGAGGCTAAAATATTGCTGAAGGACAGTAAGTTGTTTTCACCATTCAGTGAAGTGGTAGTGCATGAGCTAGGTCGGAGTTTCCAGAAATTACAAGGCAGCATTTATTTTCTGAGTATCTGAGTGTAGCATGAAGAAATGTGTAACTCCATTGTGTGTGTGTGTGTGTGTGTGTGTGTGTATAACATACGATTAAAGGATTGTAACTTTAAACAATCATTGTTTTTTTCTGCATAGTGAGATTACAGATGTTCATATCTTTGAATTTTCGCTTTTCATATCCTTCAATTTTTCTGCAATGATCATGTATTAGCATTTTAAAATCAAAGATGGATAAATGCTATTTTTAAATAATTTGTTTGTATCTTCCAGTTGTTTTGGTCTAAACCCCAACTGTTTTAAAAAACATGTGAGGTATTTGGTCAGTTAGTCCTTTTCTAGTTCAACTAAAATTTATTTTATGTATATATTTTTTATTCATAAATCCTTTTTAACTTTGCTCTGTTTTAATCCCTTTATTTCAAAGATCACATCACTTCTCTTTTTCCCTCTCAAAATTTCAAAATGGCCTTTGGCCAAATGCAATAAAATTTTGCCCAGACCTGACATAAAGAATGAAGTATGTATATGAAAGCACTTTGAAAACTTTAAAGGACTTTAAAAATGCATGGTGGTGTTGGTGGCAAGAAGCGAAAGGGGTGAGGGAGGAGGGGAGGAAAGAGAACCAGGGGGAACGATCTTCTCCTAATGGAAATTTCAAAGGTCCTTCCTGAATGAATTCGCAACAGAAGCAAATGAAGTCATTATGTTACAGTCCCCAAATGTTCATGATATTACAAATTTAATCCCACGTCTTAGGCAACATGGTACACCCCTTTAGACTAATATTTTTCTCTCTTTTATTGCTGCTAAGAGCATCGGACCTCCTTCAACAGGTCATCCCTCAGAACTATTGGTCTTCTTCTGGGCGTGAACCCTAAGGCCACCTCCTGTACCTGTATTGTTAAGAGCTGTCCTAAAGGTGGGTCCTCATTAGGAAAGCTCCTTTAAACCTGTAAACTGTCTCTAGAGTTTGTTTGGGATTTTTGCTCTTTTGCACGTGTGTTTGAGGGAGAAGACGTAGAGATCCCAGAAGACGGAAACATTCTAAGACTGCTCTATAAATTCAGATCTCCTTAGAAGCCCTCCTTTTCCCCACCAAGTTAAAAGAGATATAATGTACAGGCAAAGAGTCTGTATTTACCTTCCAGTCTCCCCAGTATCTGCCTAGGTCAGGCAAGTAAGCGATAAAGGTTAAAAGCATATACTCTGGAGTCAGATGTCTTGGGTTCAAATCCCAGCTCTCCCACTTACTACTTCTATGATCTTGAAAAAAGCATCTGACCTCTCTTTGCCTTAAATTCATCATCATAAAGTGAGGATTATAGAAGAACCTATTTCATAGGGTTCTTGAGAGATTTAAATGTGTTAATATGTTAACTGCATACAACAGCACCTGACACTAAGTGTCCCATAAATGCTAATTATTATTATTAAGAAGATGGGAGTCCTCAAGTGTATCCAGACCACCACAAGCACCTGACGTTCACACCCTGTCCCCCAAGTAAGAAAATACTGAAAGGGCCTGATGACTCTGAGTAAGAAATACTCTTGTGGGCTTCACAGTTCGAGTGTGTGTGGTGATGACCTATTTGTGCATGAGCAGATGTGTACCAAGCCCTCGGGACTCACTTTGGCAGCAACAGGGTCAGGTTTGTATTGAGTTATCTGTACTTTCTGGCTCAGTTAGCCCCGGGATGACCCCACATGCCTGGTTGTGGTTATGTAACGTACCTGTCTGGAGTAGGATTCAACGTACTGTTCTTATGCCTTATAGAAAACAAACAAAGGAAATTTCTCAACGTGGGGAACAATGTTGAATTCATGGATTTACTATTTTCTCGCCAGCGTTTTTGCATACTGATGGCTCTAAAACAGGTATTAAAATGATTTCCATTTGGACCATATAGAAAAGCTACAAAATGTGAGGCACAAGGGTACACTTTTATCCACAGAGTCCTTCTCTTTCTGTTTTCAACCAAAGAAGAAATTACTGCTAGGGCAAAGGGAGTAGAAGAATCCCTGGATATATGCCAACATTTTTCAAAAACAAAAAAGCATTATTTCTAGGGTGCCATTACCATATCCTAGAAGGGCATCTTTTATATGATTCCTGGATGTTATGGGGTTTAGCAACATCTTTAGCACTCTTAGGTAAATTAATATTCAATACAATTTTTCATAAGAATATGAAATTTTTCTGGATGGCATTAAAAATTGATCAGTTGGCCTAATACCACACCTCATACCTCTGCTCAGAGCATGGATCCGTCTCATCAACACAGTTCGGAAAAATGCCAGAGTTAGTCCTAAACCTCCCCTGCTCCATTTTAATCCATTCGTCAAACAAGTAGCTCTAGTATTATCCTTCTCTGACCATCCTCTTCTCTCCCTACCTCTTCCATTCCCTTGCTTATCTCCCACGATGTCGACTTATTAAATATATATACTTTAATAGGACCATAGAACATAAAGAAATTTCACATTTGTTTTGGGCAGGAAGGGTCGGCTTAGATTTCCAGAGTACAGCTCAGTCCTCCATCACACACATTGCCTCCTACTCTGGGGACTGCATTTCATCTTCCATCCATCCAGCTAAGGAGAACAGAGGCTAATTTAGGGGCCTCTTTATGCCTGTACATATTCAGCCAGAGGGGTCACTGTTGATTGATGCAAGACACTATGTCCTCCAAGAGCTTGCCAAGTCCCTGCTGGTGCAGAGAGTAGCAACCAACAGTAAGTCTCCCTTTAGTGCCTGTGTGTTTCTGTGCCTCCAGCTAGAAACAGTCAATAAGCACCAGAGGCAACTTATGTTGCCTTAGATCACTAATAAATGCCTCACGCCACCACCTCAGAGCCCTCTTACAAAAACTGTTTCTTTACAGATAGATGCCAAGTCCTAGCAGACAGTTACTACAGAGGTGCCTCAAGGCCTGAAAGAGGAGGCAGAAGAAAGGAGGGCTTCTTTCCAAAGACAAGAGTTATGTGCTTCCTCCTAATAAAAATTGTTCCCCTTTTTTGAGCACTTCCTTTGAGCCAGACAGTAGGATGATGCTTAACCTATACTATCCCATTTGTTCCCCAAGCTTTGGGACACATGGAGTGCTAGCCCATTTTACAGATGAGGACACAGAGGCTCACAGAGCTTAAGTAACTCCTACTTTCTGCTTCTCCATTCCCCTCCACACACACCCTGGTCTCCCAACTGCTCCTCACACACCCAGAAGTTTGTGGATGTGTGTTACAAAAGCAGGTGAAAAACATCCCCATATGTCAGGCAAGTAGGTTAATTTAGGGGCCTCAGGCCCCTGCCAGTCCTTCTCCTACATTGGAAAGAGGGTCAATGTTTTGGTTACTCCACAGGCTGCCAGAAACATGCCCCATTATATTCTGCCCATCATGTAGATGTTGTCACCCTTCCAAAGCCCTCCACTTTATTTTATCGGTGAGAGTCATATATTCTGGCAAGTTCCTTTGGGTACCACAAAGGGTTGTGTGTTCACTCTGTACACAGCACTGTGATAGGTTCTGCATAGGAGCAAAGTGTTACTTAAAAAATAGATGATGTGGTCACTGTGTTAGGCCATTTGTATTGCTATAAAGCAAATACCCAAGGCTGGGTAATTTATAAAGAAAAGAGGTTTATTTGGCTCACGGTTCTGCAGGCCATATAAGAAGCATGACGCCATCATCTGCTTCTTATGACGGCTTCAGGGAGCTTCCAGTCATTGGAACAGTTGTGCCACACTGCAAGAGAAGGAACAAGAGAGAGAAGAGGAGATGCAAAGCTCTTTTCAACAATCAGATCTCCTGGGAACTAACAGAGTAAGAAATTAACTCATTACTGGCAGGCTAGTGCAAGCCATTCATGAGGGATCTGCCCGCATAACCACTACGAGGCCTCCCCTCCAACAATGGGGATCAAATTTCAGCATGAGATTTGGAGGGGACAAATATCTAAACTTAGTCAGTCACAGTCTTCCATAATTCTTTTCAACCATGCAACATTTTGCAAAGAGTTAGCCAGGCACTGGGTTAAGTGCTAGGGATAAAGAGACGAACATGCTGGGCCATGGGTTTTATCATTCCTTCTCATCTCTCCTCTGCTTTACCTCGATTTTGTAATTCCTAAAGAATCTCATTGTCTCTCTTCACTCATATATAATTTCCTAGGCGGATGTATGTGGCAGAGTGAAGCATCTGCATTGACCAAAAATTCATTTGGCTACTAACTGCAGAAAAACTAATGTCTCCACATCCTGAAAAACTCTGACAGCTGGACACTGGTTATAGTCTCAGGTTAGAGCTCTTGGCAGCCCACTTCATCTTGCTTCTCTCTTGCAGGAACTGAGCCACAAACTAGCATGTGCTTTTGACTTTTCCTCAACCCTCCCTGGAAACTCACAACATGTGAACATTAAATACCCAAGATACTTGCATATCTGGAATATTATGCAGCACGAAGGCCCCTGGGATGCTGCCTTACGTGGTCTCTGAGCTATTCTGAAACATTTGTCTGAAGTGAAGGGACAGATGTGAGCTCTCTCCTCCACGACGCACCAGAAGGACCTACGGATGTGGCAGATCCAGGCTTTTTTCTGTTATGGAGAAAAATGACTTAATACCTTAAAGATAATAGCAATAATAACAATGATAATAATATTTATTTCTACAATACTTCCCCATTTCTCAAGCACTTTCACATCTATGGTTTCATTGGCTCTACGCGCCTTGGCCTAAACATTTTGATTTTTTTCGCAGTGATAACACATCTCTGTATTTTATTTGATCACCACAATCAGAAAAGGAAATATTGTTATCCGCGGTTTATCAGTGAAGAAACTAAGGGTTAGAAAGAGTGATTTTCTCAGGTTATACAGCTGAAAATGTAAACCCAGGTGATCCTTTGCAAACTCTAGAGTTTATTCCTCCTCAGTAATCTTCGCTGGGGCCACTGCGGCCCTTCCCTGGAGACTCTAATCATGGAGGAACTAGACCACGTGTGCCTAATAAGCCACATGTCCCTCCTTATGGGTAGAAGTCACAATATTAGGTGTGTGGCCGTGGCCAATGGAACCTTGCCAAGCCTTTGTATGGACTGCAAATCCAGTCCACTTCCAAAATCGAGGCTCCTAGAGAAGGGGTTTCTGTTGACACTTTCACTGCGTGTTTTATTATTCCTGTTTGTGTTGGCCCAGAGAGCCAGCAGCCAGGCTCAGAAGGATGACTTTGAGCCAAGGGGCGGTCTGTTCACACCCTAGGGACGGGGTGTTCCACCAAGTTAGCTGCCGCTTGAAAGGACGGCTGCCGCGCAGTCCTGCCTGCTCCCCGTTTTGTTGTCCCTGAGATAATAAATAAAGGCTCGTTCTGTTGTGTCCAAAAGACCCTTTCCAGGAGACCTGCTCTTGCTGGAAGTCTCCTGAGGCCCCTTACCTGATTACAGTCAGATGCTGGGCATTTCAAATTAAATTAGAACAAATAACGAAAATGAAAGGAGAGTGGGAAGGAGGAGGAACAAACCAGCAAAAATGTTATTCATTTAAAGTAGCCAATGAGAAAAATGGAGCCCAAAAACCTCAGCTAATACTGGCAGAGATCGATGGGTGTCATCTAGTCTTAGGCTAAAAAAGAGCCACAAGTGAGAAATTGTGGAGGTAACAGCTCCAGATCAATTCTGTCTAAAATATTCAACTGCAGATGTGGCTGGGTTAAGCAGGAAAATGTTCTAAATCTAGACCTGAATTCTTACAGCCTTCGTACTGATACGATCTCTATTTGGTTAAATGGTGGCATGTGCAGGATATGAGCTATAGGTCTTGGCAGGTGCTGAGAATATTTGTCCCATTGCACCATTTTTCCTCTACCAAGTCCTGCCAAGGATGAAATGTCATTTTAGCTCAAAAGTCTTCCAGAGATGTGCTTAGAGACTTACTGGGGTGCGAATGGACGGGAGGGTAGGAGACGAATTCTTCTAATACCTGGTCTCGATATACTCCAATGGTAGTAAGATAGTTTAAAATTAAACGGAAGGATCATGGACCAAGATTGCAGTGTGCCCACTACTAAGAGTTATTTCAAACAGAATTCTTGTTGTTCCATTATAAACAACTTGCAATCAGCCAACCTAACAATGCTCCCAACTCCCTGCAGCCTCTTTGCTACCCCTTTACCACGGTTATGCCTACGTACCCTTGCCTGATCCTTTGCCATCACCTATTTCAGCCACACTAAGTACTGCTGAATCCTAGAATAGCATTAAGATATTTGATAAGACAATCTAACTTCACCATCCAGATGCTGAAAGGACAGTTACATTTAATGTGCTTTTTCAATCTTATTAGCCAAAGTAATATATTGTACAGTAAAATATATTGTCTTATTATAGTACTCTCATTCTGAAGAAACAATGAGCACACAGAAACGCAATTCATATGGTATCGTCTGTCACTGAAGAAGGGCTCTTCAACAAACTCGAACCCAATATGGACAAAATCAGCTAATAGATGCTAGAGGGTTAACTTCTCTTGTGCCAAAAACTAGTTACATCACATAATAAAGGCCATTATTAACTAGGAAAAGAGATTCAAGAGAGCATAAGGATGATTATCCTATGAGACATTCTTGCATGTGGCATCAAACCTAAAACTTGGTCATGCCACTGTCCCCTCACGTCACTCTTCATTTTAGTATCTACTGTCCAGACATAAAAAAAAAAAAAAAAGTTTAAAATCTCAAAAGGAGCTGATGCTGCTGGGTATTTACTCAAAAATGTAACAACCCCTTTATTAAAAAAAAAACAATAAGCATTCAGGAATGATCAGTGAAATATCTCTTAAGACCATTATTTTTAGCCAAGCATTGTTGTGACTGTTTCCATGGCTAAACCATGAACATGTTTTTTGCACAAGCCTGGTCAGCTAGTGGCCTTAATTAACTTTCAAATGGAGAATGCTGCGGTTTACCACTTATTAAATATGCACCTCACCAAGTTACGGTTTTACCCTTCCACACTTCACTTAGTCAAGACACCTCCAGGAACCCACGGTGCTGAATAACTGGCGATTTAAAAATACGTAATTTTCACACTGAACACATAGGCTGTGCAGGAAGTTTTCACTAAAATCTGGGCAGCTTTCATTTCCAGATGGAATGATACAGTTTGTAAATTAAGCAACAGGATAAGTCTCTCAGAAAGAAAGAGGCAAGGTGTATACTGTAGCTAAAAGCTAGTAAGCTTCTCTGATTCACAGAAATTCAACAAATATTTACTATTTGTTTGGCATTCTGGATACTGAGTATTCTCCTAGGTTCTTCATGTCTACAAATTTGCAGGAGGTGATTAAGTGGAATTCAGGATATGGTGGAGAAGGAAGAGGACCATGTCAGTATTCAAGATTTTTAAACAGTATGCCCCCTAGAGAAGAAAAAAGCATAAAATTACTCATCAAACTAATCTACTCTTAATACAACATATAAGTAGACTAACCAAGCTCATTTTATGAAGCATTTTATTCATGAGGGAGATGATGCAGTTTGAGACTCAATTGAAACAGAATTAGTTTTTGTGATTAGCTAGGTTGAGTGGTTAAGGTATAGTAATAATGACATCATTATTGCTTCTCTCCTCTCTCTCATACAACATTCAGAGACACATTCTCTCTCTCTCCCTCTCTCTCACTCTCTCTCTCTCTCTCTCACACACACACACCCTCACATATCTGTTTGGATTTAGATTGTGAATCTTCCACTAGTATTGTCTGTGTATCAACTTGTATATTGCCATAAAAAAAAAAAAGTGAATTCACCCCTCGTTGCAATTCCACTGTGTATAAAATGGTCTTGGAATTTGAAGGAAGAAAAAAAAATCCTTCTACAAAGAGAACATGTGAAAAGGCCAAGGGAGAGCATAACTGAAAAAATATATAAAAATGCAAATTTTCCTAAACTTCAGCTTTGGATGGACTGAAGCATAAGTGAGAACTTCAACAAAGCAATAGAAAAAGATGACAGCTCAGAGTTTCAGAAATTTAAGACAGCAGCAGGATTAGACACTTTGGGTTGTCTTCGCACACATTTCTTATGGGAGTTAATTCCATTTGACATGCAAGACCAAAGCAAGATTACAGAGGCATAGCCCCATGGCGAGGTGTATGCTGTAGCTAAAAGCTGGGATTTGAATAATTGTGCAGGCTTACTCCAAGAATCAGGCGAGAACAGAATGAATGGATTATTACAAGGAACTTTGTACATTTTTAACTGCTGGACTTAATAAAATACCCTCTATGTGAGAATAGTGTTATGGTCGTCTGCACTTACTCTCTCTGAAGTTTGTGGTAGGATCTATCAAAGATGAGGAAAAACAGAAGCTGTTTAAAAAAAAAAAGAAAGAAAGAAAAGAAAAGAATTTGAGATGAATGACTGGGCTGGGTCATGCCTGTATGATTTACAGAGGAACAAAAAATTTGGAGAACTTGAGATCAACATATTCGAGCTCCCCCCGCAAAGTTACAGGGAATTCATTTCCTGTGCAAAGAAGTTTGAGGAAAGTGGAGAGCAGAGTTCAGGGAAAGTGGGCCACAGAAAGGTGGATTTTTATTTCACTATTTCAGCTCGTTGAGGAGGTCATTTGTTACTGGGAAAAATTACTAACCCACACATCATTTTATATATATATGAATAAATGCGACCTCTTTCCTTGGGATCCGTGGGAGCACTTGTCTATAAAAGGCAGAAAGAGTAACAGTTCTAAAGACTTCTCACTGCTTAATTAACTGTCCAGTGAGAATTATTAAAATTCTTTATATAATTCTTATTTAGTGCTCATTAAAGTGAAAGATACAAATGCTGGACCATGCATGGTTCAGAGAAGCTTTAAGAAAGGAAAGTTAGTCTTATAATAGCTGAGAATTATGAAAAGCTGCCCATTAACAGTAGCCAAGTAGACCTTTCATTTTAAAAGTCACTGATTCAGATCTGAAATGATTTGATTTGATTTTCTCCCTTAAAATAGTCTTCATCTCCTCCTCTCCTGAAAGCTCATATCTGATCCTTCCTGCAACCCTAACCAGCCTAGTGGGGAGAGAAGTCAACCTGGAAGAGGAGAAAACTGCTCTGGGGCCATGGCCCTGGGGCAGTGCGCCCTCTGCCGGGAAGCCAGCCTGCGGTCCAGTTTGGCAAAACTCCCCCACAGAGCCTGCCCCTAAGGAAAGCAAAAGTCATGCACATTTTCAATAGCGAGAACCTCTAATACGAGTGGCATGTCTTTCACATCTGCGTACATGGAGATGAGGGGAGGGGCATGAAGGTGCGAGTGCTTCATTAAACCAGGACTCAAATGCAGCTCTCTTCACAAAACATGTCTGACAACATCAGCCTGCCATGTAAAATGGCAACAGGAATGATGAACACATTACAAATTTGTAGACCCTAAAATTAAACTCCACCTCATTTATTTCATATTTCAGCAAGGCTGAGGGTGCCTGACAATAGAGGCACAGATCTTTCCTGATAAGCTCCATGGTTTCCTTCCTGGAGAAGGGAACTGTGCTAAGAAGACTAAGTGGATGCACTTAGTCTTCTTAAAGCCAGGAAAGAGGAAGCATGTTACTGTGTTCTGCAGAAGAAAGTCAAGAATCATAGCTCTGGGAGGCAAGCAAATGGATGTGTTACCACAGGAAGATGAAGAGCTAATCTTTTCCCCCTTACCTCTGTATGCCATTTAGATCTTTGCTACTAAAAATGTGGCTCACAGACCAGCATCTTCGGCGTCTCCTGGGAGCTTGTTAGAAAACCAGGAGCCCAGGCATCATCCTAGACCCACTGCATCATAATCTACATTTTAACAAGATTCCCAGTAACTCATAAGTATGTTAAACTTTCAGATACACTACTGTAGACACTGAAGAGCTAAAGCGCAAGGAAAACTAGAGTATGCAGCTTGATAAGTAGAAGGGGACTTAGCCACCACTCACCTCCTTGGATGGGGAAACCAAGGCCCAGAGAAGAACACAGCTTCTCATATATCTAAGAAGGAAATTTTACACAGGCCTGTGTTTCATTTGCTATAAAAGCTGGAACATGGCCATCGCAGGTTTTTGCAGTTAGCCTCATCACATACTACAAAATCAACAGAATGTGGCACCAGCATTACAAAGTGACATAGGGCATCATCCCCTGTGGGAGGGACCCTGTCTTCTTCTAATCAGCTCTATAGTAGTGAAATGACGTGTCTACACTCTGCAGGAACTGACATAGAAATGAGATTCTGATATTCCTTCTATCCACATAATGATTGATGAAACACATGGGAAAAATAAATTGAATTATGTTATAATCTCCCAGGGAAACATAATTAAGTTGTAAAGCATTCCCATGAAATCCTAAAAGCCTTATATCACCTAGACAGTGACTTCTACTACATGATCAATAATTATATTAATTATAGATAATTATTTTGATAGGATGATGTGACTTTGGGGCTCTACTTATTCTTGATCTGATGTATTGATCCAATAGTGAAGACTTGTTGGAGCTAGAGATAGCTATAAAGAATTCTTTTGGGGCCCCAAAAAGCTTTATGGTATTTATACTAACTTTTACTAATTTGCAATTCCCAGCCACCAGTTTGATGTTTATTCACACAACCTGATGGGTAATCCTTGTGCAAGATCACCAGAATAGTGATTCCATTCACTATTCTTAATACTGTAAGAACCAGAAGCAAACTATCTTCAGCAAGTGATAGATAACATATAAGACATACAATCCAATACTCTTTGGAATTTCAAAATTTCAGAACACCAAATACATTCTTTGTCTGTGTGTGCATAGGACTCTCAAATATATTCATGGTCACTCTGGGGCAGTGAGCTAAAAGAGTCAGAAACACAATTACCAATGCTCAGAAAGTTGGTGTGATCATGGACCCTTACATACTTACTACCTTTCTTTGTAAACATTTAATTATGAAGAGTGCCCCTGCAATATATGTTTGGAAGTGCACATTTTAAATACAGGCAAAAACTGAGACTTCTAGCTGATTCTCTGAACTTTCCAGAAACAGCCTAAATGGGTGTAGACCTTCTCATCTGCATAAAACTATTAGTGAGCATCAACAGAAAATAAAAAGTGAGAGAGAGATTTAAGTTAAAAGTAATAATTCAAAGAATCCTGTAATAAATACACCAGATTCAGATTTTTTCAAAAGGTGACAACCATCATATATTAACTTCCCTTAATTCTCAAGATAACTTACTGGGTTGTTTTAACTTAAAGAGATAACATAGTTAAAAGAAACACAATTAAGGTGATAGAAATAAAATCACTTATAAGTACACACTATTTCATCAGAATTTCCTTAAAATATTTTGAAACATCTTGTTGACATCATGGTCACCATATAAGAGGTTGTGGATTTTTCATTCAAGGAGGTGGAGAAGTTCAACATATAAGAATCAAGACTTAGGACTGATATCACCTTGTTTGAATCCTGGACCTGCCACTTACCATTTATATGGCTTGAACAACTTATTTAATCTCCCTCTGTGCCTCAGTTACTGCATCTGTAAAATAGGGATAAAAATAATATATGCCTAATGGAGTTGTTATAAGGATTTAGTGAATTAATAAGTATGAAGCAGCTGGAACGTGCCTGAGAAGTATTAAGCACTCAATTTATAGTGGCTATTACCAGTATTGCCTTATAATTTATGTAGGTTGGCTTATTCATGGTCATATTACAATTTATTAAAGAATAGTCTTCTTTAAACCACAATTCAGAAGATCTGAAAGCCAAGTTTTAGTCTCTAGCTTAAGATAGGCTTTCTTATTAGCATATCTTTTTTTTAAAAAAAAATAAGGTATTCATAGGGATTTTAAAACATAACCTTACTCACGTTATAATTTGAAAACGCGCACACACACACACACACACACGCACACACGCACATACCACACAGGCACAGAACAGTAACATTTCATAGCCCAATGCCAGAAGTTGCCCAACAGGGGATTTGCCATAAAGGAAGCTAAATGTGACCCAGTATTCTAGTGAGAGATCTTACCATTCAGAACAGAATAACCTGAGAACAAAATAATGCAGAAAGCAGCCCGAAGTTCCTTTGTCTTTCCTTGGGTAAAATCAATTCTGTTATTATCCACCGTGGGGTATAGAATGGCATACGAACAGCATGGCTTCAGCCAGCAATACCTCTCAGAGAGTGGGCTGCATGGATAATATTCCACACCCTGATTTACTCAGCATTGTCGAGAGAGAAAGGGGGAGATCCATCTTCGGTGGGGAAATCCATTAGAAAAGACAAGAGAGAAGAAAAATAAGGCCAAATTCATACAGAAGCAAAGTATCCAGGCTGCCCCCATCCTCAGACATAGAATCTAAGGAGGTGGGCAATATTGCCGGGCCTAACATCTTCCTCCCTGCTCTTTGATACGGGGATTGGTTAGCCATGTTTCCTGTGTGGGAAGGAAATGGACCACGTACATGATGCCGCACATCAGAGTGAAACAGAAAAAGCTTCCCAAAGCAAGTAAGCAGACTCATGAATGTGGCATTGTGTACCCCATAAAATAGACCAACAATGACTGAAAGCAAGAAAATGACTCTGTCTTTCTTAAAACTGCAACAATTAGGCAATTGAGCTAACTAATAGGATCCAAGAAAATGTAAATAAGTTTTCTTTTTTATTAACAAAGGGAGTGAGGAGACAAATTTCAGCTCAAATGAAAGAAGGTAAATGATTCCTCCCCAAAGGCAGAGCCAAGATTTCTCAAATGAGCTTCCTCCTAAAAGAGACAAAAGTAAAATGTATGAAGCAAGATGACTTAATGTGCTGTTGCCTAAATGTAGGCAGTGATGGTATCCTATTCTACAGACCAAGCTGTGGGTAATTGAATGCAAGACAAAGCAAAAATATAGGAAAGGCCACTCAGAAACAGAAGCATAAAAATGCAGTGTGTGTAACTACTGAGAAGGGTGCTCTGTAGAACTGATTAATAAGGAGACCAGTGAACAGAACAGAGTGGATTTGCAGAGATTAGGATATAGCAAGCTTTGTCCAGAAGATTGTATAAAGTTCTTATTGGCCTTGAATCTAAAATAAGGTAAAAAAAAAAAAAAAAAAACCCAAACAAAAAACTACCTTCCATCAAGAAAGACCCCCTGTGAGCTTTTGGTATATCATTGTCAAGAAACTTATCTTTTTTCACATGTCATCTGAAAAATAAAGTTTACAATAATATTTGCAAAATTGCAAATAATATGCAATAAAATTTACAATAATATGCAAATCATTCCCTATGACATCTCTTCTGGGTGGGGGCAGAAGGAGAGTGGAAATGGGTTACTATGTATTTTTTTAATTTTTTTTATTTCAGAGTATTATGGGGGTATGAACGCTTTGGTTACATAAATTGCCTTTGCACTGCCTGACAAGTGTGCCCATCCCCCAGACAGCAGGCACCACATCCATTGGTGTGGATTTACCCATCCCCACCTCCCCCCTCCCACCTGCCCAACACCCTATGAATGTTACTTCCCATATGTGCATGTTAGTGCTGATCAATTAGTACCCATTTAATGGTGAGTACATGTGGTATTTGTTTTTCCTTTCTTGTGATCACTTAGAAGAATGGGCTCCTATATTTTTGATGTTATAGCGTGACAGAAACAGAACCTTAAAAAAAACTTTTTTTTAATCCACGACATCTGAGCTCTGAGAAAACACAGAGCTTAATAAAGACTAAAGGTCAGGTTGCAAGGTGAACAAGAACAAGAGTCAGAAGTATAAGATCGCCAGGTGGGTGTCAAGAATTTGGGCATTTGTATTTCCAAACTCTAAGAACTCCACACCAGAGATTGTTCCATTGTGAACAGCAATATCACTTCCTGCAGCTTCCAGGCAACAGAAGGTAAGTTTTCAAAGGAATAAAGAAAAAAAAAAAAAAAATAGAGCCAGCCTACAAATGCTTGGGAATCCAAAACCAAAAGTAATGTTTACATAACACAGGAGTAGATAACAATTGATAATTGCCGTGGTTTCAGCAGCCAGAAAGCAACTCCGGTGCATGAGCTTCTCTGGGATAATCACGAGTTAAGAAGGGACCATCATTAAAGAGGCAATCAAATGTGTAGCCCTCCAAGGCCACCAGAGCCACTCAGCTGAGCACCAGTGGCTTCCCCCTTTGCTTTAATCTGAGCATACTGAAGACACTTCTGCTGTCAGCGCTCTAATTTGTTCTGCAGGGAGTTTGGAGATCTTGATGCCAGGGGATGTGTTTGTGTCTTTAGGTGGGCAAGACAGAAAAATAAATAAATAGGAAGAGGAGCAGGTATTTTAGGAATGCAAATGCAACCAAAAGCCAGGAAACCTTGGCCCAGAAGGGTTCTCAAACATTTCACTTGTTGCAAGAAGGACGAAGGGAAGATTTCCAAGTGCTAGCCAATCCAGAATCAGCACAAAAGCCAAGAGAGCATTGCTGTGGGTGGGGAGGAGAGCTCTATGTACTTCAGGGAGACTCAAGTCCCGTCTGCTGCTTTCTTTTACTTTGACTCCTTCGGTGAAGGAGATTTTCCCTGTGGTTTTTAGGGAAATTAAAAAAAAAAAAAAAAACAGGAAAAAAATACATACATATGCATATATACCCACATACACACATGTACATGTTTGTTATATTCTTTCCTATAAACAGAAATAAAGACAGAAAGAAGAAAAGTCTAGTTTGCAGTTTAGTTTTCTGGCCTTGGTTCTGGCTCACCAATGAATCTTCTTATATACAAAGCCGACTGAAGGGAGGGGTGGGATTGAATAACAAATTTATGTGATACAATCACATCATTTACAATCACATAATGGACCATATCCCAATTTTCAAAAGGCATAAAGTATCCTCATTAATACGATAAGTGCAGCAGTCAAATCAGCACTGTGATTTTATCAGGGTTTTTGACTGTACATGAATTAGAATGTAAAATGCATACAGAATTTTTAATGGGAAGGCTTTAACATTCACTGAATGTATTTCTTACTGTCATTTGCATCACATTAAAGTGAAATTCTACATAAAAGGATAAAGAGAATATGTCCTAAATTACAGTTTTTCCATAGTTGTCATGTCCACACATAGAAAAATCTGATTCATAAGCTTGAACATGATCCTAAATCTGAAAAGGCTGCACCAGTTCCCTATTTGTTTGTGGGTTTTATGTGGCTGTCAGGTCTGGGTGGAGCTCAGTAAGGTCAGATTGTCAGGACAAAGCTAGTAAAGATCACTGCGGGG
>RJWJ010010149.1:0-15412 GCA_004363605.1 Indri indri | reverse complement strand
ATAGAGTTTATGGACATAGACTTAATGTTTTACAAAACTATTCCATATATTCTACCATGAATGAGTATGTATAACATGGCTATGTACACGGGATATTTTGTAGATACTTGCTTCATATCAAACATGTGCATTGTATGTTAAGACATGATCCATATGTCAGAAGCTAGTCTCAACGTAATGACAATTGGGGTAAGTGTGCTTGGCAGCTTCTATATACTGAGGCAAAAAAAAGGAACCTGTCATTTCTCATTAACTTCACATCACACACAGAGAAGTCAATGATTGGTACATAGCAGTTGACACAGAATCTTGGGAATCTGAGAAGGAGCACTTTGCATCCTGAAGAGGCCAAGGCGTCACCTGCCAAGCTAATCCAATAGACTGGGAATAGAGTATACTTGCTGCATACATATTGAATACCTAACTACTACCGGCTAGCACACCTGGTCTATGTGTGGGAAGTCTACACTGAATGCCATAGCTCTGTTACCATTTTAGAGTCTGAATAAAGAGCACATGCTACCACAC
The DNA here is from genome assembly GCA_004363605.1 of Indri indri. Lineage (NCBI taxonomy): Eukaryota > Metazoa > Chordata > Mammalia > Primates > Indriidae > Indri > Indri indri. The sequence goes on along the minus strand of RJWJ010010149.1, from coordinate 14,884 downwards.
AACCATGAATAAAACATGGGGCAAAATAGTTCAAATTCACAGTAAGACCTGCTAATGTGTTTTGTGCCTAGAAAAAGCATTTTATGTATGCACATGGAATGGGGTGAATGTATCTCAGCATGGCCAGTCTACCCATTTTAATCATTTTATCTTTAATAATATTGTTACTCATTTTATCTCTAATAGAGATCAAATACTGCATAGACTAGTGCTCAGCATCCATGGCCAAATGTGGCTGCTGCATCTCCCTTGAAAGTACGTGGATTATACACATATGTCTTGTATCAGTGTTAGGAGAAGGCACCAATTTCTTTGCATATCCAGAAACAGTTTTTAAAACTTTTATAATGACCACAGATTTTAATTTTACCCTAGGCCCTTTCTTCTCTCTCTCTCTCTCTCTCTCACCCCACCCTCTTCTTTCCTCCTCTTTTCTGTTTTTCTGTCATTCTTTCTATTGCTCTTTCACTTTTTTCTTCTTTCCTTCATATTCTTTGTATTAAGATAGGAGTTGGAATTTGAGCCCCTCCAAAAAAATGTATTCAGGTTCTGATCCATTTCTAGTCATGATAAAATTGTCGACTTTAATACCTAAAAGACATGTTAAATGACAAGAATTCTGTGGAGAAGACATCTATGGAGTTGATGGAAAATTAGCAGAAATGTCCTGATAATAAAATAGCATTACTCAATTTAATTTGTCCTGTCCCAAAATGTATGCATGTTAGCACTGCAGCCTTCACAACACCCTTTTCGTCGGCAGTTCGCCTATTGGAACTTTGGCCCTGGCTCATCCCTTCACTGTCTGCAAGAGCATAACAAGTCCTTTACCCTCACTGAGGGACGGTTTGCTCATTTACAAAATGGGAATGATAATATTTAATATAGTGACTTATTATACGTATGGAATAGGATGATGCACATCAATTGTCCAGGGTGTTCCTGAAATGATGTCAACAGTGCGTACAAGTTAGAGCCACCATGCAGGATATCCTGCTTTGTTTCCGTCAAAAGCAAAGAGCACCTGCACCTTTCCTGAGAATCAGATTAGATACTATGAGACCTGATTTCCATCCTGTCTAGATTATAATTTCAGGTAAGTGAACCACCCTTTCTCCACCAATAAAATTAGGATAAGTGTATTTACTTTACCTTGGCAGTCCCTGCCGACTACCTAAAGATGTACTACTAAAACTCAGAAATTAAAGGCAGCATAATAGAGCAAAAAATAAAGACCATGTTCTTTAGTTCTTACCAGGAATTAGCAATCAAAATGCATTTAAACATCTTCTGTCTGTCACACCCTGTTATTTTCATAATTTCTTCAAGCACATGGCTACAAGTTGATCATTTGAGCTGGTATTGCTCTGATTTATAAAAAAAGTATAAGGTTTTCTGGTGCCAACCTCATAACTCACCTCTAGCATAACACAATGCATTTTTATCTAATTTGTACGGAGAAAGAATAAGTTCTTTCTGTGACAATATGCATTTGTAAATAATAGTAAAATGGATTAATATTTCCTCAAACTCTACATTTGTTTCATAACACCATGTATGTCTAAGGAGTTGTCTTCCTCTTTCAGATGAAACCACTAATCTATCTCAATGGAGTCAAATTTATGCCATGATCTTTTCTTGCCTATTAAATGCATTCTGTTTGTTTTGCAGGGCCTTATTACCCACGCTTCACTGTTTTCACATTTCCTTCCCATAAGAAGAGTTCTAGTGTTTTACAGTGTTTGGATGTGTTATACTTATTGGCAAATAATTTAGAAAACTGCTTGAATTTTTTTACTTTATATTCACTTTTCTTCTGGCCTGCCAGACAATATGCAGATGCTACATTAGTTTTCAAATAAACGTGGAGGTCAGATGGTTTGTTAGGGTTGTTACATTACAACCTTAAAGATTTTGTGTCTCAAAAATTTCTTGACTCCATCTAAGTCATTGAGGCATAATAGCTCAAGTTTTGCTCCTCATCATTGCTTTATTTTTTTGCTTTATTGGAAAGTAATTGACAGTTGATAATATTTATAGTGTTTCTATCTACATTTGCCAAATAAGATGTCATTAATACTGTCCTCACCTTTCTTTGAGGTTTGTCTACAAAAAGACAGGGCAAGGAGATTGAGCTAGGTCAGTGATGCAACCAATGTCACTGAACTTAGATTTATATTGCCTTCTTAAAATGTAATTGTTCAAGTTCAATCTTTTCCCAATAAAATGTATTTATGTAAGTTGTCAAAGTCATAGTTTTGATCTTGGCAGAAAAGAAAACTTACAGATTTATGTTAAACAATTTTGAAAAGTAATAGAGAGGTTAAGAACCAAAACTATACATATCATTTCATTCATATATAGCTTTATTTCAGTAACTGTTTATATAACATGGTTGTATAATGATAATTAATTTGAGTCCTCACTGGGCTTCATACTCTCTCAAAACTTTGATTTCTCTGACTATACTTTTTTTAATCATCTGAACATACTCTTAAAAAGACTCTGAATGTATGTATTCCCTTTTCTTTTCTAGGTAATAGGTTCTTCTTTCTCTTAATCTACCGATCTCTTAATCTTTATCAATGTCGCTTGGTTTCATGCCTCAGTTGCCCATTGGGAAACTATTCTTCAGGAAAAGGAGAGTACTTTCCCACCCCTGCCTTTGATTTTTGACATGCTACTCATTCTGGTGGTAATCAGGCCCATTTATGATGTGTCCACCGGGGACCAGGGAGCAAACACACCCAGGGATGTCCTCTGCAGATTTATAAGGAAAGGAAGATTTAGGCTCACTCCCTGCCAGAAGACTTGCCACAGAACTTTCTCCCTCACCCACTGCATTTCCGAGGAGCTTCTGGATGCCCCAGGAACACGAATCAGGGAATTGCGCTGAACCTCTTGCATTCACAGAGTCCTTTTCTTTCAAACAGCTCAGATTGGCATCCAATAATGTTTTTATCATAAAGAATTTTCTGAAGCAGCAGTAAAATAACTTTTATAGATTTTACATTGCCTCAAAGTCCCACACCCCATTCTACAAATGTTGAGATTCCCCTCAAAGTGTCAAAGTGGTGAAGAACTTAAGCAAAACCTCATTTTCCTGTTGCTCCACAGCTTCTTCCATATTTCTAGACGCTGCTGAAACCCAGCAGCAATCGGCTTTTATAGCCTTCTTATTCTGTCAATCAGTCTCCATTTCCAAATATGAAAACGGCCAGGGAAGTTTGTCCTCTTTTGAATTCTCAGCTTCCCAGGTCATGAAAATGTCCTTCTCCTTATTGTAACTAGATTTGTGTTTGACTCTATTCCACATCCAACAATCTATTTCATAGTTAAGATACACCATGAGGTATAATACCTTGAATGTATTTATGGGAAAGTGTGGCATTTTCTTTTTTCTTTCTTCCTGCAAGAGGTTATATAGAAGACAACCACTATCGTTACTTATTTTTATTTCTCCTGCTTACATCCAAAGAATTTCCAAACTAGTCTAGTTTACCTTCTTCCTCCTGGTCAATTCCTTCTTTATTCCAGGCACCAGTGCACTGACACTGACACATTGATGTTCTCCTTGTGAGAATTAGCCTATCACATTCATTTACATCCACTTAATTGCTGCTGTATTGTCTAGTCCGTTAACCTCCAGCTAGGGTGCAATTCACGTGAACACTGGGGAAGCACAACCATTCGATTAGTTCTGCAAAGTAGATTAAAATCTTCTGGCTAATTGGAGACTGTCCATACCACTGCCTTCCATCCAGCTGTAGGTTAAACAAATGTCACGTCTTCATGGGAGGACTCTTAGTTGGAACATGGAAGTCTTGACTGGACCCAATAGCACTTTCTGAGCATGTGTGTGTACAGGACACTGTGCTAGGCACCATGCCAGCAATTATCACCAATCTGATCTCTGTCTGCAACCCACAACTAGTCTTCTGATTGGCAGCTCGCCTTTTTCATTTTCAGAAGGAGCACATGCACACTGGAGAAACTCCAACTTGGTATATGGTTAAATCATTAGTTACTCAAATTGGTAGGAATTTTATTTTGAAACACAAGCACTGAGAAAAATCCTATGAAACAGTTTTCCTAGCTTGGGAAAAAAATGATAATTAACAGTACGATAGTCTCACTTGACCCAAAGCATCATGCCATGTTGGACATAGCTAATTTATTCAGAACCTATCACTGATGTGATAGCAAGCAAGCTTTGGTAACTAAGCTGTTGCATAGTTGTAGGCAACAAAGTCCTAAAGCTTTCTTTGGCAGCATGTCATCACTATGTGTACATTAAACTGAAGTGCTTTAAGATGTTTAACCATGTTTTATCTAAAGAAGATGAAAAGCTTACATATCCACTCCAGGAATTCCAAGACATAGCAGTAGGTCAGATTTCTTCATTTAATCTAAAATGCCTGTCCCAACTTGGTTTTAGTCCATCTTTCCAGCACATTTTCTGACTGTACTCTAAAGTCCAGCCACACAGAACTGATAATCCGAGCTCAAATGCATTAGTATTTTTTTATGGCCTGGTGTCTTCAGGTTATTATTCTGGCTATCTGGGGTTTGTTATAAATATGATGGACACATACAGGGAGAAGGGCCTATGCTGACCTGGGGAGTCAACACAAGATGCGATCTATCTAAAAACACACCAGGTGCTTTACATCAACTACATCATCAAATCCTCCCAGCAGAATGTGAGAAAGGTCATCTAATACCCATTTACTGATAGACTGAGGCTCAGACAGGTTGAGTGACCTGTGCAAGGTGACATAGTCAGGAGCAAAGCATTGAATTGAAATCCAGTTCTATATAACTCCAAACCTACTTCTTTCCTACTGCCTCAGGGAGGTATTCCCCAAGAAGAGATATGGCTTGAGCTGCAACTTATAAGTGTTCACAATGGAAGGAAGTCAATATGTCTGGGGAGTAAACCTCCTGTCTCATTAGATGTTGGTCGTGGGCATAATATCAAAGGTAACAAGATCATTGGGACTTTGCAGATGAGGGAAGACAGTGATAGAATTTAAGACCACGTGATGTCTCTGAGGGGCAAATCAAAAACTGGCACCCACGGAGCAGCTGGAGAATTTCAAACAACTTATGGAGAAGATAAGGGACACCCTGAGACTGACTAGAGATCCGGGGATTCTGGGACTTCAAGACCATATTCCTGACTGTCTCCTCCAAAGATGCCAAGGAGGAAAGCATTATTTTTTTAATTACATTGTCTGTGAAGACTGAAGGAGTGGCAATTACACAACAGATCATAAAGCGAGCACCTTTATAAACAAAAGGATTTGTCTGATTCATCAGTGCTTTATCTCTCTGACCCCTGTTTTGTCTTCCCATTGTACAAGAAGATGGTAAGGAAGAGAAAGCAGGAAGAACCTATTTGGGATAAAGTCACAAAGGAAACATTTAGAGATCCCAGTTGATTTCTCCATTGCTAACACACATCACACACACATACACATACCAAGGTAGAGTTTAACTAGCTATTCAGTATGGTACTAATTAAAAGTTGAATTCACCATCAGCCTACACCCAAGAAGCTAGGTCTCTGCCCAAGTCTACTTAGCTGGCTACAGAGCTTGCTCAATCAGGAAACTTTCTATCAGTTCAAAACAGAGAGCTTCCCTCTGCAAACTCACTCTCAATTGCATTAGGCTCCACATCACATCTACCCTCCTTCAGCCCCAGTGGATAGAACAAGTTTCTCTGAGAGGATCGTTTCTGTTGACCGAACTTTAAGTTCTTTTCCCAGATCCCTGACATGGTTTGACTGAATTTCTCGAAGCTTTTGTGTGTAAAGGTTGCAGAATGTCAATTCTCTAGTGATGGGATTTGGAAAAGGGAATGAAACCCAGAGACTTTATTCAGAGAGTGTGAGGAACCACCTCTATTGCTAGGTATTGCATACAATGGTATTATAGCTCTCTGCCATGTTCTTTTCATCCAAAGATTTGATGCCATTTCTCACTGTACAGATAGCTGCTCCTAAAATTACATTGATAATAATCAGTGACATTTTATTAAGAGCTTATGATGTTCTGGACACTGGGCTTGGCACTTTTCCCGAGTTCTCTTCTAACCTACCAACCTCATAAAATGGGTGTTATTATTGTTATTGCTCTTGCTGTTATTGCTACTGATATTAATAATACAAAGATGAGAAAAGCGAGGCTTGGGAAGTTAAGAAACTTGTCCAAATTCACATTGCTAAGTGTCAGAACCCTGAGTCAAAACCAGATATTGTGACACTGTGACTTCAGAGGCTTTCTACTTCGTGACACTAGTGCACATTTGCATTTGTAAAGACTACTTCCAGGAAACAAAAAGAGGAGGCAAATATTCTTCTGCCTCTTAATAAGACCATAACCTGTAGGTCATTAAAGGAATGAGGCGGTACCAAGGTGGAATAATAGGGACCACATTTACCCTCCCACCTGAAAAAAAATAAAAATAAGGGAGAATATATGAATATATATATTCATATACATATGCATTAGAAGAATACACATATATACACATATGCATTATATGAATACATATATCTACACACACATACACAGATACATTCAGACCTACAATTTTGAAGCCATTGGACATTAAGCAACAAAACAGAACAGAGTACATCTGACAGGTGGGAAACAAATGAGGTGAGCCCTAAGATTGCTCCACCTTATTTCCCTGAGAGAGTACTTGGGCTACAATGCAGAGGCGAAGCCATTCTACTCCTAGGTATTTACTCAAGAAAAATAAAAGTGCATGCCCATAAAAAGAATTGTATGAAAGAATTATCTCAAGCACCATAAAAAAAAAAAAAAAGAAATCTGAACCCTCTATATTGTAATTGACTGTTTGCCTATATATCAACCCGATAGTAAAAACAAAAAAGATTTGCACATGATGTTTATAGCAGGAGTTGTATTTGTAATAACTAAAAACTGAAAACTCAAATGGGTAAATTAAATGTGGTATATACATGCAGTGGAATAGTACTCTGTGAAAAAAAGGAAGAACTATTAATATATTCAACGAATAGAGGAATCTCAAAATAATTATGGTGAGTAAAGAAATAAGACCAAGAAAAGAGTACATACTGTATGATTTCAATTTACATAAAATTTTAGAAAATGCAAATGAATCTAAAGTGATAGAAAGTAGAACAGTGATTGCATGGGTGCAGGAAAGGATTGTAAAGGGACTGGGGAATCTTTGGGGGTGATGGATATGTTTGTTATGATGGCTGTGGTGATGGTTTCATAGGTGCATGTATATGTCAAAACATCAAATTATACACTTTAAACATATGCAATATATTGTATGTCAATTAGATCTCAATAACAGTTTTAATTAACAAGTTGAAAAGTTTCTATTTAATTTGTTTTGTTTTTATCACAGAATATAAGCTTCATGAGAGCAGAGATATAGTTTATCTTGCTCATTTTGGGTCTCTAGTGTCTAAAGTTGGTGTTCCAATGACTACTTCTGAGTAACTAATTACCCTGAAATATAGTGGCATAAAATGGTCACATGTCATGCTCATGGATTCTGTGCATTAACACTTAGGGAAGTGTGGGGTTGGCTTCTCTCTGCTCCGTGATGTTTAGGGTCCCAACCAGACTGCTGGGATGGAAATAATGGAACTCCTCTTAATTGCTGCACAGTCCCTCTGGGTGGTCTCTCCAGCGCTGAGGCTCAAGGGTGGCCAGACTCTCTACATGTCAGTTCTGGGCTCTCAAGGTCTAGCTTTTGAGAGAGAAATCCAGGAGGAAGCATTGTCACCTTTTTGTGACCTCACCCCAGAAGTCACTAAGGGTCACTTCCATCACATTATTTTTGGTTGAAGCAGTTATAAAGATTTGCCCAGGTTTAAGGTGAAAGAATATAAATCCCACTCTCAATGGAGGATTTTCAATGTATTTTTCAACATTTTAAGAAGAACATATGAGATGGAATATATATTGGTGTAGCCATCTTTGGAAAATTCAATCTGCCACACTGTGTCTGTGTCATATAAAGGAATACATCAACAGGAGTTAGTCATTTCAATGTCATTTGCAAACTTACATGCTATAAAAATTAAATTCAGGGATTCGTTTCACAAAAACATACAGTGCTTCTTCTTTATACAATGTGGATTCAAGGAAGAAGTTTATATTTCAATAAGATAAATACATGAAAAAAGATAAAGAGAAATATGGGTAATGGCAACTTAAACAGAAGGTTTGAGTCCCGGGGAAGGTGTTTAGTATTATCAGGGTTTTGAGAAGGCAGAGACAACTATTAGTTGAAGAAATCAGTAACTACTGCATGGGGCATGTGGTATCAGAACTAGAACTTGAAACATTTGTAAGATTTCTACAGAAGATGCTGGGAGACAGTTATTCAAAGTAAGGAAATAAGCAGAAAAGTTTGATTCAAAAATTGACCAAACCTCATACATTATCTGAAACTCCAAGAATCCCTTTAGAGCTACAGATTCTGTACCTCACCTCTAAGGTGTTCCAGTTTATTAAATTCCTGCTCCCCTTCCAGGAAATTTTGATGATCAATCAGATTTTGGAACCACTGAGCTACAGGGTGTAAGTAGATTGGAGTAAAGATGTCTGTAAGAAAAGGTTAGGACCAAATCACAGGGGTCCTTTGAATATGAATCATTTGTCTGCAATAGGATCTGATGATTATTGCACCTATATTAATTAATTTATCACAGTGCCTCACTTTTTCTAGCTAAACCCTGCACATTTGTGGTAAATCAGATTATGAATCAGTAAACAACATACCACAGTAGCACCAAATACTTATGATGCATAGACAAGCCCAAATGTCACTTTAAATTACAATTTTTTAAAACATGGAATTTTAGAGCCAGGAGAAAGTTTAGCAGCCCTTTCATTCATTTCCTTAAGGTCACAACCCTTTTATTTCTTGCTTAAAAGTAGGTATGAAGTTACTGATAGGCAACCTCATTCCATGTGGAGGAGACTTCAGAAGTTAGTTTCACGAGAACAGTTTTATTGGAGAAATATTTTGTGATATGAAATGAAAGGTACCTTATACACACAAGATGTTATACCTATACTATTGCTGTCATATTATTTATAAAGCATAGGCTTTTTATATCACTTTTATGCACTGGTAGATTTTGGCAGTTTTGTAGTTTCCTTTGATATATGATTTATTGTGTCAACTAGTCCTGAAAAAAAAAATCTGCAGTAAATAAGTAGATAAACTGATGTTTGTCCAGCAAGCCTGAACCGTATAAAATCCATGTTCATTTGCAGAAAGTGAAAGCTATGTGAGAAATATAATCATTGTTTGCAAGTTTTAAATTGTTCAGTTTGTTCCTTGCCAAAATTTCTAATTTCTAATTAGGATTGTAGGTTCTCTCCATCCTCCACTCCACCCCCCAATGTTGCTCAGAATGGCATCTATGCATCCCAGAGTGTCTTTTGATAATGAATACGCCAAGGGGACCCAGAGTTAAGTCTAGGCCTCAGAACTAGGAACATTTCCATCAAAGATGGTTTGTTAATAATAACGTAAGGAGGGAAAAAAGCTATTTGCTTCTTTTGTGGCTCTGACCCTCCCTTGGTCCTGCCAGGCCTGCCTGAGCATCGGCAGAGTTCAGTGGTAATTAAAGCAACAGTGTTGTGAAAAAAGTGTGAATTACTTTTACAGGAAGACTTGGATGTTGCTACTGACTGACAAAGCACAGCGGGGCACTCGGCTGGATATTAAAGAGTGATGGTAGTCCCCGTATTGTAAGGTGGCTTTTCAGCACAATGCAAAATTGCGACTTTTCACAAGTTGATATCTCTGGAACCATTCGAGTTATCAGCTTAAAATTTATATATTTTTTCCCCCTTTGGCAAGCTTGTGGGCAAAACTGTGTCACATTTCATGACATGTGATAGGGTAGTTGGAATTATGGAGAGCTGGAGTCTATTTTTTCTTTTCTTCCCCTGGATTTTGACTCTCTCATGGAATTATTTCAAACCTTGAAGTTTGTTGAAAATAGTGAGGAAAACGTTATCAAGGGATCATATGTTCAACCCTCTCTTGGCAAGTTACTTCAATGTCAAGTGTCTAGGCTTTCTGTTTCTGTCATTTTTAAAGAAGAAAGAAGTACAGACCAGCACTCTGTTGACAATGCCAAGAAATGCCAGCTCTGCACTCTCAGCACTGGGGCATAAATACCCACATGGAGGGTGGGCTCTTCCACCATACCCAGCCAGGAAAAGTTCTGATCTTGCTCTCTATCCTGCAAATCTTGTTAAGCCACCTCCCACACAGGTGTGATACAATGTTGATTCTGCTCCTTATCGAGGGAGGAAAAAATGTCTTTAGCTAGATCCAGTAAACCAATTTTTGTAGACTAGAAGCAAGAGAATAAAATAGCTCAATAGACTATTAACCCCCCTTCATTTTATAAGCTAACAGACACCATCTGTTGGTATTCCTGAATCAGATTCACAGGTTCACATGTAGAACTCCATGTAAAGGCATCAGCAACAGACCAGGGAAGCCTGCACTAGCAGAAGACATTATAGAATAAGAGAGGTAGTGAGAAATACGTATGTAATGTGAGCCTGTATTAATGAAATATTAATGATGTAAATAAGGAATAACTTACCATGTAAGATGCAAATGCTTTTTATTGTTTATCACTTTCTTCCTTAAGTAAATAAGTAAATGGGTTGAGATAATGAGGGAAATTTCTTTTCTTGGCATATTTTTAGTAGCCCTGTCCACATATAACAGTAGTGGGACACTCTGTGGATCAGTGGACACAGCAAAGCAGATGGCAACATTGTAGGATGGATAAGAACTTGGACATCAGAGTCCTGATGTCCTCACTTACAACTGTGGAGCTTCGATTTCCTCAAGGGAAAAACAGTTGGAATAAGCATTCCCACCTTATTTTGAAGATTAAGGGAATGAAGACGTACCAATTGTTTCGCAAAATGCGTACAGGAAGTAATTGATAAAAGCTAACTGTTACTAGGTTGTCGTCATCATCAAACTAGGTGCTATTATGAAGCAAGGTGATTTAAGGAATTCCCTTTGCTTTTAGATATACTGATTTTGCATGATTTGTCAAGCAATGGGGTAATATTTTAAAGTAGTAAAAGGTTATGAAATGGCACTTAGGGGATGAGGCTGTGACATGCCAAACAATAGACGGTTTAAATAGACAACAATGATGTAAACAGAATAACTGGGGTGCTCAAAATGACATTCTTTCACCCCACTAGTGCAAAGTTTAATTAGTATGTAAATGGCATACTCATTTACAATTGACATAATGCCACCTCTTTTCATGCCAAGCTGTCAGGGCCTATGAAACTGTAAAATTCCTGACACTAAACATTTGTTGTAAACTGATCCTTCCAAAAGTAACTTAACTAAAGCTGAAAAGGCAGGAAAGGTGATAATCACTTTTTTAAAAAAATAAATCCACTTCTTCATTCCTTTTTTCTTTCTTTTTTTTTTTCAGAGAAAAGGGCCCAAACTGCTTTTGAGGAGAGATTCACCACATTATGTTGGGCTGAGGGTATATTCTGTAAAAGAAAAAAAATACATGAACCACCAACCCCAGAGTGATGAAAAGCAAAATGGGTAAGGAAAAAAATACCCTCAATTGACATAGCTATTTTCATCACATCAAATCAGCCATCTGTTCTTGACATAGTTTATTATCATTAGGAAGATTTTCTCAATTCAGACATGGTGATGAGGAAAGATGAAGAATTAACCAGATAAATAGCCAATTTGGAAAATTCAGGCTGAGACCCTTCTCCTCAGTTTCCATTCCCTCCTTTCTCCCTGCTCTACCATCGCACTCCAATTATTCCAAGAAAAGCTTCAATGACATGATTAGTCATGTTTATGGTGGTGTTTTTCTCCCACTTGCATAGGCATAACAAACTAAACACACTAGGTATCAAATGACATAAAGGTGATCGACATTGTACAAAAAAAATAATAATTTTGCATTGTTAAAAATGACTGCATAAGCTTAGAATGACAGGTGGCTATAGTTAGGGGTGAGGGAATTTTATACTCTGGATTGAAGTATAAAAATGCTGATGTTTTCCTCCTGGAATTTATTCATTAGAAATCCATCAATTTACCTTGGGATAAGAGTGTTTAGAGAAGAAAATTTTCTTTGAAATCATCACAAAGTGATTCCAACAGCTCTGTGTGAGATAATCTGGAAGGAAAAAGTAAATGTTGGCAACCAATAATAAAAAGAAAATGTTTAAATGGTATGCTTGATGTCAACTTCATAAAGTGAAGTTGGAAATTCACAAAAGTAAAGCTCATAAATTTAGAAAAAAAATAGCTAAAAGAAAACTCTTGACAAGTATCAACACAACTATTTTAAAAAAATTAGGCAAGCTGGTTATTTCATCTACGTAATGTCAAAAAACAACTATGATTCTCCCTCAAATAGCTCATAAATTCATTTTGTTAGATTTGTATGAATATAATGCATAGATTTTAGATTATACTTAAAATCATATCTTTTTGACTGGAAACTTAAAAATGTTAAGGGCAGTAATTACCAAAGTTAAACCATGCAGATTCCTTCACAAAGTTACTTCCATCTTACCACCCAGGTTATATTGTCTTGAGATATCTTTCTTTGATAACATTCCTCTGGTCTCTTATTCTAACCTTTTATACCCCAACATCTGATTTACTACTAATTGCCTAAAAAGTAACTTTTTATAACTCCTCATTCTTCATACTCAAGTCTATCGAAATCATCATTGCTGCTAGAGCTTTCTTCATTGATACACTCTTTTCCTGATTTCATCTATGTCATAGGATGTTGATTATCTTCACAACTCTTAGAATGCTCTTGGTTTTCTTTGTTGCTCCAACAAAGCTAAATATGGACATAGCCATTCCACCTCAGTATTCATCAGTTCAACAAATGCCTAGTAGGAACCTGCTATAAGCCAGGTGTTGTGCTAGGTGCTGGGGATACAGTAGTGAACCAAGCACACCTGGTCCTTGCCCTCAGGGAGCTCAAATTTTGAGACCAGAGGTCAACAAACTAAGGCCCTTGGGCCAAATCAAGCTGGTCACCTGTTTGCAAATACATTTTTATTGGAACACAGCCATATCAACTCATTTACATAGTGTCTGTGACTGCTCCTGTACGACAATGGCACAGCTGAGTAGTTGCAACAGAGACCTTTAGTCCACAAAGCCTAAAATATTTAATCTCTCTGGCTCTTTTAGAAAATGTCAGCTGATCCTGGTAGACTGTAAATCTATCTACAACTACTCCAGTTCTTCAATCTTTGTCTTGGAGAATACATTTTTTCTTCCTTTCTTTTTCTTTTTCTTTTTTTCTTTCACCCAGGCCAAAGTGTGGGGGTATAATCACAGCTCACTGCAACCTCAAACTCCTGGCTCAGCCTCCCAACTAGGTGGAACTAAGGTGCACGCCACCATGCCCAGCTAATTTTTTGAATTTATTTTTATTTTTGTTGGGCTGGGTCTATGTTGCCCAGGCGGGTCTCAAACTTCTGACTTCAAGCAATCCTCCCACCTGGGCCTCCCAAAGTGCTGGGATTACAGGAGTGAACCACCACACCCAATACATTTGTGATTTCTTATGGTTTCAATCAGTTCTTATACAGAAATGACTCCATAACCTCTATTCACAGTCATGACCCCTCTTTTGAATTTCAGTCACTTATTTCTACCTGCCTGCCAACATCCATGCTCCCAACACACACACAGTGGATGCTGCAAAATGACTTCGAGGAGCCCACAAACTCCATTGAATATACCAAGAATTTCCTGAAAGCTGAATAAACAATGAGTCTCCTGAGAAGATGTATCATGATCTCTGTTTTTCAAAAATACATAGATGTTCTTCTGGCAATTAAAATACAAATTTGTTTATAGGTTACCAATTTCATTGTAACTTTTTCTCATTCTCTTTTCCCAAGCAATTGATTCTAACATTGCAACCATTTTTTTTCCTGTATTTTATAGCTAAATGTTCATCACTGACCATTAAATGCCCACTTTTTATCAATTCACAATAAAACTATGGGAGCCTAGGACCTCAGCTTTTGGAGGTAAAAATGGAATGGTTAATAAGGTGCCATCTTCCTGTTAGCTGGTGAAAAAACTCTTATTGTTCCTACTGTATTGATTACAGCATTTTATGAGCACTCTTGTTCAATAAAGATAGTAGCTGATAAAAAAAATTGTCTAAATGCAACTGACTCTTTTCCTCTATTTGTTCTTCTCCTTGGATGAAAACTATGGGTGTGGAGGACTTTGTGAGGTACAGAAAGACCTTGGGAAAGAGAAAGCTGTGGAAGGCTAACTCAGTTATAGCTTCAAGGAAAGGAATTTGAGGGCTCCTGGATGTTTCTCCACTGTCTGCATCTGTTGGTCAGAGATGGTGAGTAGATCAGTATTCTGGAAAGAAGCTTTAATAAATGATGTGCATTTGGCATCTATGTCTTCTCAGTCATATTTCCTGGAAACCTAAAAAAGGTGGTAGAAAAGTAAGCATAAATACGGATGCACAGCAGGGGAAGGAAACTACTAAGAAGTAAGTCTACATTCTTAGCCTTGCAGTATCTGTGTCTTTCAGCTTAGACCTTGTTCTCATCCCAGCTTTGTCTCCCACATCTTCCTAGGGACTATTTGATAAGTGATGGTTCTCCTGCCTCCTGGCATATTATGTCCCTGTATCTCTGGCACCCAGTGCAATGCCATCAACCAGCAAGCGGAGAGAAACTCAAAATTGTTTGTGCTGCCAATACCCACTTTCTGCAGAGCAATATCCTACAGCTCTTAATTTTGTTCATGTGTTAGTTTATTTGCC
>RJWJ010010148.1:0-47778 GCA_004363605.1 Indri indri | reverse complement strand
TGATCATAGAAAACAAACCTCCTAGAAGAAAACAGAGAAGCAAATATTTGTTCCTTTGGGTTAGAGGTAGAATTTCTTAGCTACAACATCATGAGCACAAGCAATATAAGAAAAACTTAATAAATTGGATATCGTCAAAATGAATAACTTTTTCTCCTCAAAAGATATCATTAATATAGTGAAAAGATATGCTACTGATTAGGAGAAAGTATATGCATATTTATATCCAATAAGACACTTGTACCCAACTCAATAAGAAGCCAAATTGCCAATTAAAAAATGAGCAATGTATTTGGGTATTTCACCAAAGAAGATACACAAATGGTCAATAAGCAGATAAAAATTACAGACCAATATCCCTTATGAACATAGATGTTAAAAATCTCAATAAAATCCTAGCAAACCAAATTAAGCTGCACATCAAAAAAACAATCCACCACTACCAAGAGGACTTCATATCAGAGATGCAAGGATAGTTGAGCACATATGCAAATCTATAAATGTAATTCACCACATAAATAGAAGCAAAAACAAAGACCACATGATTCTCTCAATAGATGAAGAAAAAGCATTTGAGAAAAATCCAGCACGCTTTTATGATAAGGACACTTCACAAAATAGGTATAGATGGGACGTACTTAAAAATTGTAAAAGCCATATATGACAAATCCACACCCAACATCATACTGAATGGGGAAAAATTGAAAGTATTCCCTCTTAGAACTAGAACCAGACAAGGTTGCCCACTATCATCACTTCTATTCAACATAGTGCTGGAAGTCCTAGCTAGAGCAACCACACAGGAGAAGTAAATCAAGGGCATCCAAATGGGGAAAGAAGGGGTCAAACTATCACTCTTTGCTGATGATACAATCTTATATCTAAAAAATCCCAAAGATTCTGCAAAGAGAATCCTGGAATTGATAAATAAATTCAGCAAAGTTTCAGGTTACAAAATCAATGTACACAAATCAGTAGCATTCATATACACCAACAACAGTCAAACTGAGAATCAAATCAAAGACTCAATAACTTTCACAACAACAACAAATCAAATAAAATACCTAGGAATATATTTAACTAGGAAGGTGAAAGACCTCTACAGGGAGAACTATGAAACACTGAGAAAGGAAATTTCAGGGAATGTAAACAGATGGAAAAACATATCATGTTCATGGATCGGCAGAATCAACATTGTTAAAATGTCTATACTACCCAAAGTGATTTACAGATTTAATGCAATTCCCATTAAAATACCAATGTTGTTTTTTGCAGATCTAGGAAAAATAGTTCTTCTCTTTGTTTGAAACCAGAGAAGACCCTGAATAGCCAAAGCAACCTTAAACAATAAGAACAAAAGGGGAGGCATCAATTTACCAGACTTTAAGCTACACTGCAAGGTTATAGTAACCAAAGCAGCATAATACTGGCACAAGAACAGAGACATAGACCAATGGATCAGAACGGAGAACCCAGATAAAAAACCATCTTCATATTGCCATATGATCTTTGACAAAGCAGACATAAACATACACTGGGGAAAAGAATTCCTCTTCAATAAATGGTGCTGGGAAAACTGGATAGTCACATGTAGAAGACTGAAACATACACAAAAATTAATTCACGATGGATAACAGACTTAAACTGAAGACATGAAACTGTAAAAATTCCAGAAGGAAATGTTGGGAAAACTCTTATAGACTTTGCCCTAGGCAAAGAATTTATGAAGAAGCCCCAATAGGCAATCACAGCAACAACAAAACTTAATGAATTGGACTTTATTAAATTAAAAAGCTTCTGTACAGCCAAATAAATGATCAATAGAATGAATAAACAGCCTACAGGATGGGATAAAATATTTGTATGCTATAGATCTGATAAAGAGCTGATAACCAGAGTCTACAAAGAACTCAAACAAATCAACAAGAAAAAATCAAACAACCCCATTAAACAGTGAGCAAAAGACATGAACAGAAGCTTTTCCAAATAAGATAGACTAATGGCCAATAAACATATGACAAAATGCTCAAATTCTCTAATCATCAAGGAATCGCAAATCAAAACCACAATGAAATATCACCTAACTCCAGTGAAAATGGCTTTTGAATATTACACTTTAATTTTTTTCAATATTCCACTTTTATCTGAATATACTCCTACCTCCCTCTAATTTAAATCTAAGTGACGAAAAAAGGATTTATTGAATCATTACATAATATAACATTTTTCCAAAATGTAGTTTGAATGGAATATTTGAGCATTACCAATTGTTTTGAATAAAGTTTTTTTTAATCTACTTATTGTTTGGGTTTCTTTTTCAAGTGTCCTTAACATCATTAAACCTAGCTACAAGGCATGAACAACTTTAAAATTCAAATCGTCCTATTACCTGTGGCCTCCAAAGACAACCCAAGTTTACATGTGTCTTTAAATACTCTACTCAAGCAATGATCTAGAAATGAAAAAAAGAAAAAAACTGTGTTCACTGAAGTAGTCCACAGCCTCAAGGACTGTGGAGGTGGCAGGGCAGGGGGAAGGGAAGCCACCACATGATGGAGAGAGGGTGGCTTTGGCTCAAAGATGCCATCACTGCCTACTGAGCAAAGTTGGCACCAGGATTTAAGAGAAGGGAGTAGGGGTGGTCATTGCTGCAGGGCATCCTGGGAATGTGACTTTGAGTCAGATGTGGCCTTTCAAAGGGAGGATGTGAGAAGGGAAGAGACAATTAGGTGTAGTTTTTTAATGATAAAAGGAATTCTCCACTAAAGCTCCCAGTTTCCTGCCTTTTGAGGACAAGAGTCATACTGGGATCAGAGCAGTCTCTGTGGCCTCACTAGAGCTTCCCAGAAGATTTCCTTGCTAGCTATAATGTAAGTAACCATTCATGAAAGTAACTACAAACCAAATAACTCTATCCCAGTAAACCCAAACAAATGGTATCCCCAACTCAACTCCACCTTAGCCTAATGCACAAACACCCACAGCCACTCAAACACCATCCAAGAGGAAGAGAATTTCCATAGAGAGGGAGTCAGAATAAGAAGTCAAGAGTTCTTAACCAATTCCAGAGTTTTGCAAAATATTTAAAAATGTATGACAGTGTGAACCCATTCCTGGGGCCCCTTCTGGAGCAGTGAATGAGACCAAGACAAGTGAGTGGCCCTGGAGCTCAAACTTTATTATCTTCACAGGAGGTCCTCCGGCTTAAGACTCCAAATTTTCGGAAAATAAGAATTACATCTTTTTATCTTTGAATACCCAACGCCTTGCACAGTGCATGATGTAGTGTGGGTGCATGCAAAATATTTAATGGATAAATGGATCAACTGTGACGCTTACAAGACAAGCTCCTAGCAAGAGGAGACAATCAACTCCAAGACAAACTGCCAAGATGAAAAGAGGGATCAAAAAAATCTTCTGAGATAAAATGATTTTTAAGATTAATGTAGTGGACGTTTCCAATTGATCTTTTTCTTCCTACCTTTCATCTGATCTCTCCTTCCTAAATTAGGTAGATAAGCCACTAGTTGAGTCTTTTGGAAGGCTGTGCCCTGTCTCTAATTATAGAAACAAAAAGCCAGGTACATGTTTTCCCTGACTCTAGGAGACTAGGTTACAGGAACGTGACCTGCCCTTTGCCAATAAGATACAACCACTAGGGACTTGTATCTGGAGTTAGCAATGAGAATCCATTCCAGGAGTGGTCAAAGCACCTCATGTCCAATAGCAGAAAGTCAGCCATGGTGTGCTGTGGTGGTGGTACCTGGGCCAGAGTTCATTGCCTAGCAACATCTCTCAGGATGCAGAGCTGTACAGAAACTTATTTTACTTCTCTTCCTTTGTCTCCATGTCAACACATTCTCCTGTTTCTTCCTTTATCTCCTGTGAAGACCTGTCATTATGTTGACCTCCTGTCTAGCTGACCATTTCTTACCTGTCGCTTTTGAAGACTTTTTCTCATCTTCCTGGCCTTTAAGCATTAGATCCTCAAGGTTCATCATTAGGCCCTTTTACGTCTTCACTCTGCAATCACCCACTGGCAACCTCCTCTGCCTCTCTCTACTCTAGTTCCAGCCACCATCCCCTCTAGCCCAGCCTACCATAGTAGCATCCTTACTGTCATCCACATCCACTCCTGGAATTTCCCTACCTTCAACCAATCTCTGCAATCCAATCTCTATGTTGAAACCAGAATAGCCTTTCCTAATGGCTGTATAAATCCCTTATTGGCTTCCCGGTGCCTTTACGATAAACACCAAAATCCTTACCATAGCCTATGAAGTTCTACATAGTCATCCTCCTGCCTATCCCTCCAAATTCATAACATGATACTTGTATTTTAATGAGACCAACCCAACTCCTCTACTCTCACCTTCCCTTAATCCAACTATTTCCTATTCATAATTCAAATCTCACTTTCATATGATATCTTCAAGAAATTTAATATCATCCAACCATCCCACTCTCCCCATGCTCAAGACCTGGAAGCTGTCATTGACTCTTCCTTTTCTTAATAATCTATTTAATCATCTAGTCTTATCATTCTTACTTGGAATTGTCTTCCTCCATCTCCACTTTATGCCCACACTGTCAACATGCTAGTGCAAATATCATGTTTTTAGAAGTAAATTTTTATAACTACTGTTCTGCATGCTTGAGGCTTTCCCATACACTGCTGCAAAATTTAGTATAAATCCCAGAAATAAATAAAAATATCCATTATATTATAAGATTATAGTGGTAAGTATAATGGAGGCCATCACAGTTATTGAGTATATTAAAAGTCAGCTTGTGAATATCATCATCATAGTGCATCAGAGTCTGCAATCAGTGTACCTAGCTAACTTCATTTCCCAAATGTCTCCAATGTGAAGTATCAACTTTTCCTGGAAAAGCCTAATTATTTTATAATTAGCATAATTTATGACTTTGACCCTTTCTCCTTTTCTCAAATTGCTCTAACTTCCTAGAATGTCCTCATCTTGTTCAGACTGTAAAAACTGTACCCCATGTACAAGTGAAGTCTCACTCAGCCAAATTTGTTCATAACTTTAAATGACAGAAAAATCGTAAATGTAAATGATTCTTGTTTTCACTATCTCCCACCAAGGGGCAGGATGGCAGAGGTAGGATCAAGACATACTCAATGCACTGAAACACATGATAAAATCTTCTCTGTTTTTACTACTTTCAATATTCTCCATAATACATTTTCTCCTTTACTACCAACTTTTAACCCAAAACATTTTCCAAATTCAGCCCATCACTCTTCACTTTTTACCCCAATCCTCTCTATTCAAATTTGTCTGACTTTCCCCTGATAGAGATACCTAATAGGCTATTCTTTTTATTATAAATCCGTTTGATTCTTCTGCTTCTCCGGATTGGTATAGTTTGCCGTGTAAATATGGAGTGAGGTACAGGGGTCCTGAATGAACCATGGTTGTCCCTGTTACAAAATACTAAGCATCTGTAAGAATGAGTCTAAAGAATTATTTCTTCTGTAAGAACTCCTCTGCTGGGCTCCTCATATGCATTCTATACTTACATAATTAAGTTTCATATCACAAAATTTTGACCCTTATATATACACTCAAAGGTCAAATTTTAGGGCTGCAAAAAATTTTGGAGACCATCTAGTTTAATTCCTTCTTTTTTCAGAGGAAAAAATAAAAACTGCTGTTTCTGACCCATGTTAGAGATGTATATAAACTAAGGCACCTGAAGGATGGAGAACAATTTTTGTTTTTTGGAGACAGAGTCTCGCTGCGTTGCCCAGGCTAGAGTGCCGTGGAGTCATCCTAGCTCACAGCACCCTCAAACTCCTGGGCTTAAGCAATCCTTCTGCCCCAGCCTCTCAAGTAGCTGGGACTACAGGCATGAGCCACTATGCCTGGCTAATTTTTTCTACATATTTTTAGTTGTTCAGCTAATTTCTTTCTATTTTTAGTAGAGACAGAGTCTCACTCTTGCTCTGGCTGGTCTAGAACTCCTGACCTCAAACTATCCTCCTGCCTCGGCCTCCCAGATACTAGGATTATGGGTGTGAGCCACCACACCCGTCCTGGAGAACAGTTTTATACTGCTTTCATATCTTCCTCAGCTCAACACAGAGTACTATGCACAAAATAAGTAAATACCTATTTAATATCCAAATCAAGTAAATGAGAGATACAATGTCAAGAAAGTGAGAAAAAGAGGAGAATTTAAATATATTATTTTTAAAATACTCTATGTATAACACAATACTATCAAGAGAAAAAGTTAAGTAATAGATTCCAGTAAAGAAAATAGCTTCATCTGAGGGGAAACAGGGAAAGGTGCAGAAAGGGCAACAAAGATAATGGTATTCTTCTTACAATGAGTGATGGCGCCATGGGAGTGTATCGTACCAGTGTTCTTTAAGCCCCTCCACATGTTTTTTGTAATGAAAACTTTTTATTGAATTATAACATTCATATTAAAAATGCAAGAATAGTGTGTACAGCTTGATGAATTAGCACCAAGTGAACATACATCTCTGTAGCCAGCAACTCAATCAGGATACAGAAATTTACAAGAACTCAAATTTCCCTTATATCCCCTGCAGTTATTACCCTCCAAAGGTAAATGCTATCCTGGCTACTAACAGCATAGATTAGTTGTGTCTTTTGCTGAACTTCATATGAATGGAATCAGACATTATGTACTCTTTGGTGTCTGGTTTCTTTTGCACGGCATTATATAATCTGTGAGATTCAATCATGTTGTTACTTGTTTGTTTATTCTCATTTCTGAATGATCAATCATAACAATGTCACAATTTATTTATTCACTCTATTGTTAATAAACATATGGATTCTTTTCAGTATTTGGCTCCTACGAATGGTGATGCTATGGATATTCTTGTTCACACATATGTGCATATTTCTGACAGGAATAAACCTGAGCATGGAATTGCTGGTTCATAGGGTAATTATGTGTTCAGATTTATTAGATACTGGGAAATACTTTTCTGAAGAAGTTGTACCAATTTATGCTCTTATTGCCAGTGTGTAAGAATTCTCATTGCTTGACATCTTCACTAAGGTTTGTTATGGTCAGTCTTCATTTTAGCCATTCTAGTGGGTTTCCTATATACATTTATTTCCTATATATATTTTATAAATATTTTGCATCTATTCAAAATTTAGTAAAAAAATTTTTTAAGGGGGGGTAAGGGCAACTTACGTAACCTAAACATCTGTACCCCCATAATATGCTGAAATAAAAAAAAATTTTTTAAATACACAGCATTTTAAAATTAAAGATTATCATGATTGAAAAATTTCCTTTGAATTGAACTTCTTGTGTCATGAAAACCTGAGTTTTTACTGCCTGGTATCATGTGAGGGATTGACGGATTGATGGATACACAGACACTGGTGTAAACACTGGTAATGACAGTCATTATAGAGGTAGATTATCATAATAGTTAAAAGATGAGGCTCTGAGCAGACAATCTAAATTAAATCTTGGATCCCCCCATTCATTAGCTGTGTGATCCTAGGCAAATTTCTTAAATACGTTTGCCTTAGATTTTTCATCTATAAAATGCCAATTAACAATATTATAGAAAGGTGTTATGAGGATTAAATGAACTAATGCATATAAAGCACTAAGAACAGTGAGGAACGCAGTAAGCATTAAATAAATATTCATTATTCTTATTATTGGACATGAAATCATGTACATATATACACACTTTTAAATAGCCATTACCTGAACTTCAGGTGTGAATTAGGTGTAACTCTCTCATTTGACTTACACATCTAGGAAAAATATCCCATGTAAAAGAAAGATGAAAGAAAGAGAGAGAGAGAAAGAGAGAGAGGGGAAGAAGAAAGAGGCGATAGGGAAATATAAGCACAATTACTCTAAACTTCTATGTAGATTTGCCTAGATTCTTTAGCCAAGTTTTAAAGAAAAGACAGAACACATTAAAATCAACCTCTCCAAACTCCTCAATTTCACATAAAGAAAATGAAGCCTAGAGATGTTAAGTGCCTTCTTGTGCAAGATCACATACCTAAGTAGTAGCAAATATAAAGCCCAGTGATCCTCCAACCTAGTGCTCAAGTATTTCTCCAACAAACCCTCCAGCTCTGTAGCAAGAATTAAGATGCCAAATTAATCAGAGTCCATAGATCAGGGTCACAATAATGAAATATGTTCAAATCTCTTCGGAAAGGAAGTAAAAAGTTAATATCAATAGAAAATATATGCAAATTATATCATCAAAATCCAAACATCTATTTCAAGATGTCAAATAATTTATAAATGATTTATGTAGTACAAATTTATATCATTCTATTGAATTAGTAAAATGCTATAAGAATCAATCATATTTCCTAATACAAAAAATACTGTTAGATTTGTAAAACTGCCTATTTTCCAAAGGATAAACTCAATTCTCAAGAGATAACACTATTTTATTCCATACCTCTTTTCAATTATTTATATTTCATTTTAGTGAGATCATTGATTTTTATTTCTTTGGACTTAATGGAAAATACTTTTATTGCAAAATTCTTTGTTTTTATGCATGCCTCTTAGTTTTATAGAATGAAATTAAAGTTGCAAATATGAAAGCTAAATATTAGCAAAAGTCAAAAATCTTTCAGATCTCAGTTCAAAGAATTTTTTTACATTGACTAGCCTATGAATCAATTAATAAGGATGTGGTTTATTTAGAGAACTTGTCTATATCCCTGAAGCATAAGCCATAAACGAACATCCTTAGGAACAAAAACTTCAGCAAGATCACAAGTTTCAGGGTTTTCACCCCCGGCATATCTGTCCTATTTAAATAATTTCCATTTTGTATCTTCACAGTTATCACCCTCTGATTCAATTTCTCCATCTGTGATATTTACTGAGATATAACACAATTTCTCCACAGCTCAAATGGGAAGAAAACAAACTGCCCATTCCCACCCTATCCACTAGCAAAGACTCTGGTTTTTAAAGAAGTACTCATGAGACCAGCATGCGGTGCATAAAAAGCACTTAATTTGCTGAGGGAATGACTAGAAGAAAAAACAGTAGTTACGCCACTTACATAGTCTTTTTTCCCTCTATTTTATTATAAAATTTTCAAAACTACAGAGAAGTTGAAAGAATTGTATAGTATTCAACTATATACTACCACCTATACTTTATGTTGTTTATCTATTTTTAGAATTATTTTCTCATATATCTGTCCATTTATCTATCCATTAATACAGCATAATTTTTACTACATTTAAAAGTAAGTTGTAGACACCAATATCCATCACCCTAAAACCCTTTGATACAATTTTTATTTGATTTTTCTGAGGTTAAAAATTTGTCATCTGTGAAATATACAAATCTTAATTGTGAAAATTGAGAAACTATGAGAAATGCATACAACCAACTCAAACCACTCTCCATCACCCCAGCAGCTTTCTTCTTGCTGCTTCTCAATTTCTGCTCTTTGTGTACAGAGGCGACCATTGTTCTGACTCTCACCATAAATTCACTTTGCCTAACATAGAGCTCACATAAATGGAATCATACAGTATTCATTCTTACATAAAGCTTCCTTCACTCAACTTAAGGTTACTTTACACATTAGAAGTTCAGTCCTTTACATTGCTGAGTAGTCCATTGCATCATTTTATTTGTGTAATACGGTTTATCTAGTGTCCCCTTGATGGCTAGTTTAGGGCTATTTGGGATATCCCTAAAGTATTCTTTTCACATTCTTATACGAGTTTTTTTGTGGATATATGCTTTGATTTCTTCTAGGTAAAGTTCCAGGAGTGAAATTGCTGGGTCATAAGTAAATTCATGTTTAATTTTACTTCTAAAAAATAGCCACCAGAAATTTTTCCAAAGTGATAGTAACATTTTAAACTGGCACCAACAATGTATGAGTGTATTCTAGTTGACCCACATCCTTACCAACACAGTGCCACATGGCAGAAATTTTTAAAAAATAGATTATAGCTTCTTATACATATGGTACATTATAACATATTTTCCTAAATTAGCTTCATGAGATAAATAATTAGTTTGAAGTGGTTAGGTATTAAGATAACACTGTAGTAACTACATGCAGTAATTTTATTACATATCAAAATGATCGTTCCTGGTTCATTTAATCAGGGACTGCTAAAATTTTCTGACAGTCTAATTGCTATTCCTCTCTCAACTGCAGCTCCATCAAGACTGGTTTCTTATTATTCCTCATATCGCTAACATGTTTGGTGAATTGATTTCAGCAGTTATGTAGAAATTATATCTGGATTAAATATAGATACAAAGTTTCACGAGAGAAGAAAACCATGTCTGTTTGTCCACCGTTGTGTTCCCAGTGTCAGCTTAGTGCCCGGGGTACAGGAAGCACTCAATATACTTCTTTTTTTTTTTTGATGAATAAATGATTATCTGGCAGCTAATCCTAATCATTTTTCCTCTAGCTCTTTCTTCATCTGGAAAAATGGTGACTGATTTTCAGGGTTCCTTTGAAGTTTGAGATAATTCATGTAAAAATATCTCACACAATGTCAGATACATAGTACATCATCCTCACCAAACATCTTTTTGAACTGCTTTTTTATAAATATAATTATTATGGGTTCTAACCTGCTTTCTCTTTTCTTTTCTTGTTTTGAACTTACGAAATCTCATCCAATGTCACAGCTTCAGTCCTCATCACTAAATCTGACATCCCCCCATAAGATCTAGTTCTATATGCCCACAGGACTGCTGCGCATCCACAACTGGTGGTAAAACTCACCACGTTTTCAAACTCAGTGTGTCTAAAACCAAATGCTCCCATTTCATTCCTAATGGAACCTATAATGAAACTACCACATACCCAAGCAGTTGCCAAAATATTTGACTTTTTTTTCTTCTTATAGACCTTTGTCAAATCCAGTGAACTCTTCCTGTGTGAGATATATTTATATTTTAGTTCCCTTTCCTTCTCCATTCCAGATGCCAGTACACTAATTCAGATCACTGCTTACCTATGAATTGTACTATTGAAATGGCATCTCAACAAAGTTCCTTGTCTCCAGTCTCTCCCTATCTTTAACCCACACACTTTGCCATGATTCCTCTCCCTGAAGTATTGCTAGACTCGTTTTACTCAGCCCTCAAAAATCTCTCATGACCCCACATTGCTCACGAAGTGAATTCAGATTATTTTGTCTAGCATTCAAATCTCCTCCCTCTCGCCCCACCCAACTCTTGTAATCTCATTTCCCATTACTCTCTTAAACTCTAGTCAAAAAACGTCAGCAACTATTGTCCATAAATGATCTATGACTTTGTAACTACTCATACTAGTCCTTGTGCAAGAATATATATATATTCCCTGATCTCAAATCCAAATTCTATCCTTCATTCAAGGTCTAAATAAGTGTCACAAATCCTTCCATGTCCAACTAACTGAACAGTCTCATTTTTTCTCACCCTAGTATTACTATATTTATACTTACATTATGACACTTACACTTTCCTGTGTTGTGTAATAGATATTTATGCCACTCATTAAAGGGTGAGGTTGGCCAGCACAGTGAACCTCTATATTCTTTGGAGTCAGGCAGATAGAGGTTCAACTGCTCACAATTAAGTGACCTTAGGTAGTTAATCTCAGGCATATTATCTGTAAAAGCAGGGATAAAATTAACCTATTATTATAAAGATTAAATGTGTCTATAAAGTGTCTATCATGCAGTTGACATTCAAATGGTAGCAGGTATTTTTTTCAAGCTTCATATGTGCCAGCAAATTTCATGATTCCATCTGACTTAGTGCTCACAATAATGCTACAAAATAGGTTTAATGCCATTTTGCATTTGAAGTAGCTGAGGATCAAGTCCTATATGTAAGTGATAGAGACTATAGGCTCTTTACTCACGTTTATGTTCCTCATAGAACCATGCCATGTACATAATAGGTACAATTAACAAAAATGATGAGTGAATGATTGAAATTGTTTGCAAACAAAAAAAATTACTAAATTCTAGCCAAAGGCAAATTAAGAAAGTAGCTATACCAATAAGTCAGTCATAGTTAATGTTTCAGGTTACCTGCTTTATGATGTAAAAAAAAGGCAATCAGGGCATATATTTTTTAATGAGTCTAAATTTGGAAGTGGTCTAGAAAAAAGAGGAAGGAAACAGAAAAATAATATTCTGCTACAGACAAAGCAAACAATATATCTTAGGTAAGATAATCCAAAACACCTAGAAGGCAGTAATGACAAAAAGACCTGGAGAAAAGAACGGATAACAGATGACATATGGGCCTGTACTACGATACAGAAGCAGAAGAATGAAGGGAAAAAAACTAATGTAATTTTGCTGTAAGCTCAGAGGATTCATGATACTGAGCAGAATTTCACCTACAAAGCTCTGGTCAGCTCTGGATATCATGGTGTGTAATAGTTGTAAAACACTGGAGGCATTTCCAAGGAAAGCAATAAAAGTGAACCCTAGAATAGTTGGATATAGGCTGAAGTTTGCAAGTGGACTGTAAAATTCAGGCCCAACCATTTATTTCCATTAACACAGCAGCAAAGAACAGATCAGCTTGAAGAATTGTACAATTTTGCAAACGCATGCATTTGTGCATGTGAACTTACTACATCTCCGAAAAATCAGTGTACAGTTTGTTTTCCGAATTTAAAGCTTAGAGGAGATCGGCCACTTTCCTGTTTCCTCTAGATATACAAGTAAACCCAGATTTACTTTGTTTCTAATGAATTACCTGCTACAAGGATTAGGCTAATGAGGCAAAATTAACATTAACAAGGCGGGAATGAGTGCATTGCTAAACAAGAGGTACATTGCCCTAATGGTATAAGAGACTGAGTTCTCCAGCTACATGCCTGGGTTCAGTCGCAGCTCCACTAGTTACTTAGCTATGTTAACCTTGGGCAAATTACTCAACCTCACTGGACTTCAGTTCATGCAAATGGGGCTGAAGCCAGCACTTACCACCAAGGGTAAATTTAATCATTTAATGAAGATTAATTAAACCAATATATCTAGTGCACTTAGAACAGTATCAAACACACAATTAGCATTTACTGTGTTAGTTATTGCATATTATTTTCAAAGAACAGGCTTGAAATCAAATGATAAAGGGCAGTGTAGATTAGACGAAATCATTTAAAATATATAGTCAGAAATTCTGGGTTCAAGTTGGAATTGTGAGACTTACTTGATGTGTGAACTGTAAAATTATTCCTTGTTCTTGTTCTCTGTGCCTCAGTTTCCTCACATGTGACAATATTTCTTTACTTATAGCAAATGATTTTTATGATGATCAATTTATATAAAATAAGCAAGTCTATAAAAGGCTATATAGTTATTTTAATGTCATTATTACCATCAGCACAATCAGTGTACAGTGCTTAATAGATTTTTGGTAAATGTTGATGTTAGATGAATCTCATGACAAACGAATTGTTTTCAGGTAATTTGAGGGGGAACCCTTTTGAGGTAATTATTGAAAAAATAGAGGAGAGGAGAATTCACATAGCTAACATAAAACAATGCTTATGGGGGTTTAACTTATTTATCAATTTGTTTTAATTTTCTAGATAATTACCTCTCATTTTCATTTTTGCTATTACATAATCAAGTGTTTTCATATAAAATATACAAAATTAAGGTATTATGAAAAACAAAACAATGTGTAAAGTTACTAAATTTAAATTAATCCAATATATTTTATGTCAAGCTATAATCTCATAAATATCAGCTATTTCAGAGGTAAGATCAATGGATAACATCCAAAATGTATTTAAGTTAACAGATTCAATTCATTTCCCTGCAGACCATTTCTCAGACTGATTGTGAGCAGTAAAATGGACTAATAATTGCAAAATAAGCATCCCTACTGTGGCACATTAACAAAAAAGAATGCCTTTTAAGTTACAGCAAAATAATTTTTGATGCATGTCACATCTTGCTTCCAAGAATAGTAAACATATAGAATTTATTGCTCCAAGAACAGACTAAAAATGTGAAAAAATAAAAGACTTACGTAAATACGCAAGGGACATGTTCTGAAGGCAGTCGTGGGCAGAGAAAGAGCAGAAACGGGGTGGGGAGAGCATCCTGATGACCACATTACCTGTCCAGTGATCTAATACATTAGCTGGCGATTGAGGTGAATTGACCATGTAGCAATCAACTTCATAAAACAGGCCTCAGTATATTTTCCATGAAACATGGGTTTCTAAGTGTCTTATCCCATGGGAACTACCTCTACTTTCAAATTATCATTTCTTTCCCAAATTCAAATCTCTATCTATCACATCTCTTGGACATGGAAAACGTTACTTTTCTAACTTTTGGCCTAAATACTAAGACATAAAAAGTTATTTAATGATCCATTAGACCCATCTTATTTCTGTACAGTGACATCAAAGAGATATATGGAACACACATGTCTGTTCCTGATGCCATTAAACAGAGAAGGTTCTTAATTACTAACAATAATAATAACAACACTGAAAACCTTTGTTGAGTTCATACTACATGCCAGACAAATGTGGTATAGCTTTTCACAGTTACATGGCATTTTTATACTTATTAGTGCATTTGACTCTTACAACAATTTTATAAAGCAAAACAGATGTCATTATCCCCATTTTAAATTTGAAGAATCTTTACCTCCAAGACCATACTTAATAGTAAAACTGTGACAACATTCCCATTAAAGTCAAGTATGAGAGAAGAATGCCTCTTTTGTCATTCCTGTGTAGCATTGTTCTGAAATTTCTAGCTAATAAAGTATAAATACTGCAAAGGAAAAGACAAAAATTACTTACTTTGCATGTGGCATTATTGCTCAACATATAAAACTCAGTAAACTTATCCTAAAGACCTTAACAGAGAAAATAAAAAAGCACTGTTATGTTTGGATTTGTCTGCAAATGATAAAATAACTGTAATAGGCAATGGCTTACACATACAAAGATTATGCTCTATGCAAAGAGCGTGGAGGTCGAAGGCAATCCTGCAAAATCATTAGAGAGCCGTCTTCTTCCAGCTTTCTTCTCTGCTGTCCCTAGGGAATATTCGCTTGGACAGGTTAGCTCCTGGATCTAATAATCACTGCATCCAGCCAGGAATGTTTAAGAACCACTGTTGAAAAGTTACATACAATATTTCTGTTCATATCCCATTTGCCACAATTTACTCATGAGGCCACACTAAATGACAAAGGAGGCTAAGAAGTGTCCTTATTCAAAATGGCTATGTGTCCAGTTGAAAAATTAAGAATTCTGTTAAGGAAGAAGTGGAGAATGCATTCCAGGCATTAATTAAAAGTCGTATACCCAACACCGTTCCAAATATCCACAACAAGAAAATGAATTACAAAGGAATGAAGTCAATAAAAATTGCTCTAGAAACTACAAAACCTTGTTGAAAAATGTTAAATGTCTTAAATAAATGAAAATAAATATTATGTTCCTTGATCAGAAGATTAAGTAATGTAAATATGTGAATTCTCCCCAGGTCAATCAACAAACAGTGAGTAATTAGGATAAAATCCCAGTGGAATTATTTGGAATTTAAGAAAATTATTCTGGGCCGGGCGTGGTGGCTCACGCCTGTAATCCTAGCACTCTGGGAGGCTGAGGCGGGCGGATTGTTCTGGGCTCAGGAGTTCGAGACCAGCCTGAGCGAGAGCAAGACCCCGTCTCTACCAAAAATAGAAAGGAAATTGATTGGACAGCTAAAAATATAGAGAAAAAAAATTAGCCGGGCATGGTGGCGCATGCCTGTAGTCCCAGCTACTCAGGAGGCTGAGACAGTAGGATTGCTCGAGCCCAGGAGTTTGAGGTTGCTGTGAGCTAGGCTGACGCCACGGCACTCTAGCCTGGGCAACAGAGCGAGACTCTATCTCAAAAAAAAAAAAAAAAGAAAAGAAAATTATTCTGAAGTGTTAGAAAATAAGTGGAGGAGAGTAGGTGAGAAATTTTAGGGAAAAAGAAGGGAGCAGTGACTTACTCTGTCACATATTACAGCATACCATAAAGTTACAGTAATTAAAGCAGTGTGAAATGGCACCAGAATAAACACAGGTAACAATAAACAAAATATGAAATCTTATAAAAATGTAGCAAATGATGAAACACTGGGGGTATAGGTCCATGATAAAGTAGTAGATATAACAAAAAGATAGTTAAACCCCAAAATATCTAATCCTCTGCTTATTTATTTAAGTTGCCAAAAGTTTAATGATTCTCAGCTCTTTCCTTCTCTGCAATATTTTAGCTAACTATTTTATGAAAATTATAAATCCCAATGGCTAAGACCTCAGGCTCTGAAACCAGAGAAGGCCCAAGTTTAAATTTTGCCTCTACCACATGTTGGCTGGATAACACTAGGAAATTCCATCCCTTTTCTGGATCTCTGTGCAGTAAATAATCAACATTACCCAAAGAAAGGGTTAACCCTTGTCCGGCTCCTGGGAATTAATCTTACTATCTTCCTAATGGTCAGAGTATCTTCCAGGGTGTTTGGTCCATGCCCCAGTTTAAGGTGGGAGACTTGGGCTAAACACTATTAGCTTGGCCTCTAAAGGAGCTGGAACTAAGGTCAGTGATGTGGAAAGTCAGCTATATCTTGATGACTGACACCCAATAAAACCTCTCGACACCAAGGCTCAGGTGAACTTCCCTGGTTGGCAATATACCATGCATATTGCACACATCATTGCTAGGAAAAACAAACGCTGTCCACATGACTTCACTGCGAGAGGAGAGCTGAAAGCTTGAAACTGGTGCCTTTTGAATCCTATCCTATGTGCCCTTTCCCTAGGCCAACTTTAATCTCTATCCTTTTGCTGGAATAAATTATCAACATGAATATAACAACTTTTGTGGGGCCTGTGAGCCGTTCTAGAATACATATCATTGAACCTGAAGTTGGTCTTGGAGACCCCTGAACTGCAGCCTCTGTCTGTATATCTATAACAGGAACAATAACAATTATACCACCTTATGGGTAGTTCTAAATGAGACAATGTCCACAAAGTACTCGCACAAAGCCTCCCACACAATAATTACTCAATAAATATTAGGTTTTATTACTTTAAATCAGTGGGAGGAAATGGATTATTCTATGAGTCATATTGAGACAGCTGTTTGACAATTTATTACCGAAAAAAAGTTAAAGTAATACCTCACATTTTATCTCCAGATGAATCTAGGATAGTTTTAATATTGATTCATAAAAAACAAAGCCATAGAAGAATTTCAGGAAAATAGAGATGACTATGTATCTGCAATTAGTAAGGGAGTGCTTTTTCTAAGCATACAATTGGAGAGAATTCTCCAAAAGGAAATGGAAAATAATTTTTAAAAATTTAAAAGTTTAAAAGATTTGTATGACCAAAAAAGCACCTCAAAGTTAAAATGGAAAAATAATGTATGAGAATATTTAAAAAATAGATAACAGATGAAGAGTTTATCCTGAATACACATTTTAAATAGCTCTTGTAAATCAATAAGAAAAATGTGAACACTCAATAGAATAATGGGAAAAGGACTTGAAAGAATTGGAAAAGGTTAAGCATATTTATATGTTGAATAAACTAATAAAAAATGTTCTCTCTTACTAGTAGTCAAAGAAATGTGATTTTCTTTTTAAACACAGTATCACTGTCATCTCATTAAGTGGAAAGGTTATTTATATTTTTAAACGGTAATACCCAACGTTGGCAAGAATGGGTGCCATACGCATTCTTCTGTTGCTAATTTGAATAAGAATTGACATAATCTTTCTGGTAGTTTTTTTCTCTGCTATCATCAAAACTCTAACAACCGTTCCTCAAAACTCCCCTTCCTCTAAGTAGCTGGCTTTGCCTTCTGTTCCACAGAGAAAATAGAAATCATAAGGCAGAATCTCTTGCCACCAAATCTACAACTCCTATCTGTATCTGCACTGATTCTCTGTTCTCTTGCTCTGGCAATCAAAGTTCTGCCTCTGCTCCTGGCCTGAGCCAATCCCACCCCCTTGCTCCAGGTTCTAATTCCCACCCACCAAATTTAGGAAATTGATACCACCATTTATACTTCCTCCCATTTGGAGCTCTTCTTTAGGATCTACACTCCTCTGATTTACCTCCTATTTAATTGACGTCTCCTACTGAGTCTCATTTGCTGGTTTCTTATTCTTCACCCAACTGCTAATTACCACGTACCAAGTATTTATTCTTTCCAGGTGATCTCATCTAGTCCTATGGGTTTCGTATTAGCTCTATGCTAATAACTTCCAAAATTATGTCTCCATACATATCTCTTCCCTGAAATAAGTATTCACGCATCCAACTGCCTGCTTGACATCTCTGCTTAGATATCCAAAAGCAATCTCAAGGTTAATAAATCACAAACAGATCTCTTAATTTACAACCACATGCATACCTGTTTCTCTGGCTTCCTGGTCCTGGTCTACACAAAACTCTAGATGTTTTTCCAGATTCCTGTTTCTTGCATACCCACCATCCACTCCACCATCAACTCCTGCCAATTCCACTCCATAATGATATTTCCTTTCAGCATCCTATAGCATCCTTGTAAAATGAAAAGAGTTCCTGGACATCCAATGGAATCATAGGAAAAAGATTCCACAACTATACTAAGGGGCTGAACTAAACTCTTGGCCTGGAACATCTCCATCTGGAATGGTGAAGCATGAACACCCCCTTTTTATGGATTTCTTTATATAAATGTGTATCATTACAAAGTTATAGAAAGAAACACATCATCATATTAAACAAACAATGGTTACTTTGGAATGGTGGAATGATTGAAAAACAATGTTTATTCTTTTTGTTTTCTATAATGTTTACATTTTCAGTTATGTGTGTTTATATTTTTCATGTAAAACATATTATTGAAAAATAGAAAGATATATCTAATAAAATAGGCTCGAATGTAAAAATGATAGAACTATTCAGAGAAATTGACAAACCCACTATTATGATAGTTGATTTTAATAATAATCTCTCAATAATGATAAATCAAGTGGACAAAAAAGTCAATAAAGATATAAAAGATTTTAATAACAGAAGTAACAAGCTTTATTGAATTGGGCAAAGATAGAACTCCAAAACCAACAATTACAAAACAAATATTCTTCTCAATCACAAATAAAATATTAACAAACATTAATTATGTATTTGTCCAATAAACAAGTCTTAACAATTTTTCTCAAAAAAATGATACGGTATAGATAGTGTTTACTGACCGAACTGGGATTAAGTTAATCAATAACCAATAAACATGTGAACCAACAAAATATCTGCATATATTGGGAAAGTAAACACTTCTAAATACCTGAGGAGCCAATAAGAACTCTTAATAAACATTAAAAATATATTTTAATCTTTAAAAATTCCCAAAATCCAGACTGTTGGTGAAACTGTTGGGAAATAGCCCCTCTCATGTTCTGGTGATGGTAATATAAGATGATTTCCTCGTGGAGGGAATTTTGTTAATAATTTTGTTAATGTCAAAATATACATGAACTTACCTCCTGACCCCACAATTTCATTTCTAGGAATTTTTCTTATGAATATGCTCATATAGAAAATAACACATATACAAGGTTATTTATTAAAGCATTAGTTACAGTAGCAAAAGATAGGGAATAACACATGTCTCTCAATAGAGGGCCGGCAAAACAATTGTTGATTCTTCCTCACAATGGAATATTATGCAGCCATAATAAGAATGAGGAACTTTGTATGGAACTTTCTATTGATAGGGTACGGTGTCTAGAACAAGGGCAGAAAGGACAGTATATTTTCCCTTTTGTGTAAGAAAGAAGAAAATTAAGACCATGTATTCATATTTGCTTGTATTTGCATAAAGGAACAATTGAAGAATGCATGAAAAACTGGTAAAAGTCATCACCCATAGAAAGTCAGAGAATGGGATGGATAAGGAAAGGTAGGCACAAGATTCCTCAGGCTACATTTATTCTAAAGCTTTGATTTTTAAATATGTATGTATATTAGCTATTCAAAAACAAAATAAAATAGCAAATTTAAAAATGGAAATACAACATGTCAGAATGTGTAGAATCAATGAAAGTATTAACTAGAGGGAAATTTAAAGCTTAAAAACATATATATATATATATATTTTTAAAGCCATGTCACCTGTGTCACCTTCCACAGGCCCACCATGTCATTCATAAAATCTGAGGTATTAGCCTGGACGATTTTCTTCCACTCTGACATTCTGTGATTCTGTGATTCCAGTAATGTGAGAAATCAATGAAGGATACATTTCAAAGGTCCAGATTGCAATAAACTTTGCAACTGATTAGGTTTACCATGGCGCAAATAGGGATGAGATACTCAAGCACTAACGAAGATTGTTAAAGTTGAATATTTCCCATGATCCAGATACTCACATATTCTCCACTCTCCTTGATCTTCAGAATTTAGAGATAAAATACCAAGGAAAGTGGTATGAAAACAATGATCAATAGATCCAAACACTGCCAAGATTTCAAGTTTCATGTGCAGATTCCAGTCCAATTCGGGTGGAGAAGAGTTGCCTAGAGCTTATAGAAATTTTTTTAAAATGTGATACTTTTAATACAGCTTTATACTTAGATCTATTGTCAATTTAAAAAAAAATTTGCTATTCCTAATTACATTTTATTTCTCCTTAAGAGAAATGAGTCACCTAAAACCTTGATCAAAAAATTAAATTATTGGTCCCAATTCTTTCATTCTCTGAAATAATAGTACACATCACACCCGTAACATAGCAGGTGTGGTATACTTCACTATCCCTTGATGGGGACTTAGGCATGTGACTTACTTTGGCCAATGTGATGTTAGCAAATGTACAATAGTGCCAGTGATCTTGCAGTCTTGTGCTCTTGCCTTTGGCCGTGAGAAGAACATGCCTCAGGAAGCTGCTCTTCCACAAAAAGGGGAAATACATAGAACAAACCAGGACCCAACCCTCACCCTGAATCCAAGTCCAACTGAGCTTAGTTGATCTCATGGACAAGAGTTATATGATTTTGTTTATGCAACTGAGCTTTTTATGGCTGTTTGTTACACAGTGTTATTATAGCAATATTAGACTAATATACTTACTACCTAACACACATATGAAGACAACCTTAAGTATAAAGCACTTTTCCAAAAGAAAACATGCTTTACAATTTCAGAGCACTCGAAAAAATGGAGCAGAACATTTTAAAAAGTGGATATTAAGAGGACGGAGTGTGATGAAATAACACTGACAGTGTGTTACAATAACAGAGCCCTCCACAGTAAGCATTATGATGACATCTGTTTTGGAGATCATAACACAGAAGCTCAACAATTAACCAGAAACTGATAAAAATAGAATTTCTGCTTAGGTTTTCTGGTTCCAAATCTTGTGAACCGTCCAGTAAGTAAAACTCTTCTCAGATATTTTAATGAGTAGAAAGTATGCAAAGCGGCCTCTACAGTTTTGGGAACACTGCACATCACTCAGAAATTAAATCACACGTTCTAAAGCAGGAGCCTCCAGGTTCAAGTCACTAACCCATTGATTGATAAGCTTCCTCCCTCTCTGGAAACACCTAGCAATGGGGTGAAAGACATTTATCCAGTATTTTCTAAGAAAAGCTTTAGAGACTAGATGAAATACAAGTTCCTTAGAGAGAAAGGTGAACTCTCCAGGTCAGAATGCCCACATTTCAGACACGAATTCATTGTCTTTCCGAAATAGAAATTAGAGTTTTCTCACAGATACTCTTGTGTGAAAACTCTTTTTATTAAAAACATATGGCCTGCAGCTGATTCAGGAATGCACATCCATCCTGCCATTGAATGTTTATCATTATGTAAAACTCATGGTCTGCACATCCCTAGAGCCACATAGAGTTTTCTCTTTAATTCTTGTATCTCAAGAGGAAAACGCAGAGACATTACATGAATTACTCTTTCTCTAGTGTGAACATTTGGCAGGGATGATATAATTTCCAGATGCTTCCTTATTTTTCATCTGTTTAATGACCTTACTCCTCAGAGAGTTGGAGGGTTTCTAAGTTTGGCTCTATCTGGGTATTATGGGGAAGAATGTTGAAAGTATTCTTGCCAGCAGTGTCAAAATGAAGACCAACATTTAATAAAGTTTCCAATACATGTAAAATGACTCCTTGCCCCCTTCCTGTTCAGTTATGGATATATACGTGTGTGTGTGTGTGTGTGTGTGTATGTGTGTGTGTGTGTGTGTGTGTGTGTGTAAAAACAATTATCAACATGTATCTTCAAGGCCAAATAAAAGGAGGTTAATCTAAGCAATACTCAGTGATTCTTCAGGTAGCAGTTGATTGTTTTATGGACATAAGTAGTTGTTTTAGGGGCAAGATGACTACAAACTTTCAATTTATAAGTTTTTAAAAATACATAGATGAGTACGCAGTGATCAAAATGTTGGTCCTAGACAGACTACTCCAGAAACATGTACTTGAAGTTTTAGAATGATTGATCTCCTGAGATTGTCCAAGTAGTTATAATCTTAATTCTGCTGAAAACTCTGTGTATACCATTTAGATATCTTATTGTTGCATATTGGGTTAAATTTATTTCCAATCAAGTAACAGAAAAATATATAGAAGAATTCAATTAAAATGAAATAATGTAGACACAACTTACCAATGCAGAATTCAGCTATGCCATTGTCTCGCCCAACCAGGATATCTAACAAAACTGAAATTAAGCAGAAAGACCTAATTTCAGGGAAACTAAAGTAGGTGTGACAAAATTGATCTTCCTCTCGGAGCCCATTTATCCTTATTTTTAAACATTTGTAATAATTCTGATTTTCCATTCTCTGTATTCAGAGTTGGTCATTTAAAATCATTTAGAATCCAATTTGGCACAACTTATCTTTTTAAAAATAGAAATTTTTAAATTTAGTGTTACATTTTCTTTGAATTTACAAGATTGCATTTATGAGATATTATGTTCTCTTGTTCAGAAGACTTTGGAAACTTTCATTCCAAGAGCAACATACCCATCAAGTGACTAATTTTAGAGGACTAAAATATGTTACTATGTTTTATCTCATCTAGAAAAGTAATGATCTCAATCATCCCATACCTGTGTGGCACCACAAAGGCCAGGGCTGAACACTTCTCTCTGAAGTATTGTGCTAGTTCTCACCTAGCACAACATTGAACTTATTTAGTAATTTATATTTTTTGACACAAGTGTTAATGACAATAAAGAAATCTGAGATGAATACTTTGCCCATCTCTAAACCTTTACAATTCCTACTACTGTCCATAAAACTACCATGATATGGGGGAAATTATATCAAATTATCATTCCTTTGTGTATTTATTTTAAACTTAATATTCCCTTGATTAGGCCAATGCATTTGTTTTTCAGGTTTTTGAGAAGTGCACATAACTTTCATGTTATGTGATAACATGTCCTTACTGGGAGCCTAAGGACAAGGTAATACCAAGTACAACATATGTAATGTCTTTGACACAGGACTCTGTGTATGCCAGGACACCTCAAAGGGCCAGTTGGAAGTCCCTGTGCCTTGGTTTCCTCTTTCCCACTCTCTGGTTTCTCCTCCAGGTCCTGGCTTTATCCTGCAACTAGTCCTTTGATCCATTCCCAGTTCCAACCTGAGAAAAGAATAGCAAATCTTTCTTCTTCAGAGACCAACATTTACCAAAAAAAAAAAAAGTTTATCTCCCCCACTAATGCTCATGGCATTTACACACTAAAGGATCCCTCCTTGCCAAGACTGAAATAGAAAGGATTAAAGAAATGAAGAAATGAAGGGAGAGATAACCATGTTCTGTTCATATGCATTTTCATCAAAAATCCCAAGATATGTATAGGATAAGGATCTTACCAGAGCCAAGTCTTTTTGCTTTCAATAAGATATAGCATGAACCTGGCAGAACATTTTCCAACAGCATCTGTTGTTATTTCTCATTACAGAGAGTAAACCATGGCCTCAAGTCCATACCACCAAATAGCAGTGGAGATGATAAGCCTTCCCCTTGTGACGTGATGTATTTCCAGATGTAGAGATTTCCTGCATTTCTGCAGGACAACATATATAATTATTTCCTAAGACACCAATCAATGTCTGTCTAAAGTTTTGTTTAGGGGCTTAATTTCTTTTCCTAAAACACACACACAAAATTAAGTTTTTGAAAAGCTCTTCTTTTCTCTGTGAAAATCTCCAATCTAACAAAATTAGAGTTAACATTAAAAACTGACTTCTAAATAGATCTGTTTTAAGTACCCATTCTGATTTAAAAAAAAAAAATACCAAGCTTAAAAATACATAATTACTATTTAAAGCAGAAATTTAACAGGAAGCCTAACCTTTTCAAAAAGAATTTCTAATGTGAACCCTGAGATAAGATGCCACTTAGCAGAAGATTTTATTTTCACATTGTCCTGTGCATATAATAAGCCAAAGGGCTTTTTTTCATTTAGAACAAGTGAGATGAAATAGCTGTTACTCTTATTTTGATGTTCTTGAAGGGCAGGTCAAAAGAAGCTTATCTACAATAATAATGATTGATGAGCTTCATCTAATGATAATCCTTAATACCTTAGAGAACAATTCCAATAGATGCAAACAGCAAGAAATTTCCTGCTCGTTGAAGGGCATTGTGAGTAATCACAAACATACGCAATTAGTAATGTCTTTTAAAAAAAGGTATTTAAGTCAATCTCTGCACAGCACAAAGGAAAGAGGGTTGACACTGTAATTTTAAATTTCTAGTGATTCATCTCAGCTGTGTCACTTAAGAACAGTGGACATTGAGAAATTTAGTTAATGTCTATGAAACTTAAA
Organism: Indri indri; assembly: GCA_004363605.1. Classification (NCBI taxonomy): domain Eukaryota; kingdom Metazoa; phylum Chordata; class Mammalia; order Primates; family Indriidae; genus Indri; species Indri indri. The sequence continues at coordinate 22,907 of RJWJ010010148.1, read as the reverse complement.
GTCTCCATGTATAAAAAATGGGCACTTAATTGTCTTATTTTTCTCCCTTGGTTTTAAATTCTATCAGGTTAGAGACCTTGTCTTTCTGGTACATTTCAGTTTTACAAGTGTCCAACATAATGTCCAGCTCTGAGTAAATGCTCAGAATATTTGATAACCGAAAGGATGAAGTCATTCAGCATTCAATGAAGATTTATTGTGAGCCTCATAGGATCCAGGCACTGTTTTAGTTGCTGGATTTGAAGGGAAGGGGACAGAAAATATAAAAAAATCCTCTACCTTTGTGGAGCTTGTATTCTAACGGAGAAGACAATTAACAGAGCAAATAGCCAAAACTGATACAAAAAAAATATTCAAAGCTAGAAAGGAGGCTATGAAATGTTGGATGTTGGGGTGGGAAGTAGAATTTTAGTTAGGAATGCTAGGAAAGTCCTTGGTGAGGCGGTGAGTTTCGAATAAGGATCTGAAGAAAGTGGGCTGTTCCCCACGCAGCTATTTCAGAAGAGACCATTTCAAAGAGAAGAGACAGAAAGTACAAAAACCCTGAGGCAGCAGTCTCAGGAAAACAGAACAGGACCAGTGTGATTTACCCAGCAACATAAATGGAGGGAATGAGGCTGAAGTCAGAGAGATAAAGGGGAGGGGAAAATCACAGAAGCCTTGTTGGTTAGAGCAAGGACCTTGGCTTTTATCCTGAGAGAGACGAGAAGCTGCTGGAAGGTTCTGAGCAGAGGAGGGACAGGCTTTGACTTACAATTGAGCAGGATCACTCTGCCTGCTGTGTGAACAACACACTGCAGGAGGGCAAGGGGAGAAGTAAAATAAACACCTACCTCACAGCATTTTTCTAACGATTACTCAAAAACAGAGGGTGACGAGTATATAGCACAGACCTGGTATGAATCACCCTCATTCGCTAAAGGACAGCTGTTACTATTCTCGCAGATAATGACTTTGCTCTTCCTGCAGACACATACACTGAGGCTCTGTGTTCTCACCATTAACAATCCTGATAGACCGCACTCCTTTATGGCAACGTGGGAGTTGGGGTGTTGGATTAACATGAACGACAGTAGTCAATGGAGTCCCCCCACCAAAAAGAAGAAATGGCCCCACCATCTAATGGAGTTATTCAGGCGAAGTGAAGCAGCCTCCCTATTTACCGTCCCTGCCCTGTGCCAAGGGCTCTCATTCAGTTAATGTTGAGGCATCAAAGGGTTGTGAAGATGCTGGGAATTCAGCTTTTATCAAAATGTTTATACCTAAATTCCACAGTGCCAGCATCAAAGGGCAGCCATTCACATCAACATCTTCTGACAAAATACACAGGGGTGCTTTCTACTCATTCCATGTCTAATATGGTTTCCTGGGGAAACGCTAAAAGCTACACAAAACATGACAAAATCCATGAACCTTAATTAAATTTCTCCTTAAAACACCATCATTAGACATTAACTAGGGATATTTTATTCTCTGAAGGAGTAACTGGTTAATTTTATTTCTGCTTAATAAAAAAAAGAACTTAGCAATTTGAGGGAAGGCAGTTCGAGCAGTCCTGGCTTTGCAAACAGACAACTGAGCAGGCAGCGTTTCCCTCCTCACCCTCTCCCCTTCCTGCTCGCATGTGACAAGAGACTCCTTGTTCCTGTGGCTGCCCTCACTTCACTGCTACTCCTGGGGGTTGTAGCAATTCAGTCAACAATAGTTTATTGAGTGTCTATTTTGTGCCAGGCGCTATTCTAGGCGCTAATGGTACAGCAGTAAACCAGAGACACTGCTCTCTGGAAGTTTACCTGCAAGTACCTGGGAGGTTAAGGGAGAAGAAGTGAGGCCAACAAAGAATAATCTACTTCCAAATCCTCCCCTTCACATCACCGTCCATCCCCCACCACCCTCGCTGGTGGCCTTTGCTAGGTGCCAACAGTGGCCCTCTTTCAGAAGGAAAACAGTTGAGAATAAGTCAGGGCTTTCCTCTGAAATACTGATGAATCACATTTCACTTTGGGGGGAATCCAATCACCCACAACATCATCTATGTATCTTCGTGTCTTACATATAACTTTGAGCGAAAGAAGAGAGAGAGGGAGAGAGAGAGAGGGAAGACAGAGGAGATGTGTTGGAACTTTGTCCATAGTAAATAAAGTAGCATCCAGGAATATCAGTTTTTTATCTTTTGAAGTATCTTTTAAAACTTTGTAATTTTCCCTTTAATTATTATTTTTATCCCCATTCTGATTTTAGTTTTTACAGTTACTTCATCATCCAGTGCTATTTTTTTCCTACAGTATGTTCACTAGAATTACCTACTATGTAAGATATTTTGGTTGCTTATTCATTCTACCTTCCTACCAGAACTCAAATTTTATTCAAAGATCCCCTACCCATTTATGATGTCAGGCAAATTGACATCCTCAGCTCCAGGGGTAATTCAATCAACTTAGGGCATTCCCAGGGAACTGTTAACACTTTAGAAGTAGACATGTGACCTAAGAAAGTTTCTCTCTCTCTCTCTCTCTCTCTCTCTCTCTCTCTCTCTGTGTGTGTGTGTTTGTGTGTGTGTGTGTGCGTGCGCACGCGTTCTGCTAGATAAGAACAAGAGATAACAGTTAACACTGTGAGGGTCAGAGAGTGAGCCCACTATTGAGCTCTCAAATGAATCAAACCTAAGGCTAAGGGAGATGATAAATGTTTTTATTGTCTAAGCCAATCTTAGACAGGTACTCTGTTACTTGCAGCCCAGAGCATTATATCAGATACACACTGGAATTGTTACAGCTCTGGGCGAATACAGGATTTATTTGCAATTCAGATTCCAAACAGGAAGAGATTCTTCACATCACAGGATCCTTTAAAACAACTCCCGTGTCTATAACATGAAAAAGGAAAGCAGTGCCAAAGCACAATAATCTGATCCCAAGAGAAAATATCTACACAGAGCTCTCAGGTTAGATGTAAACACTACACAGCCACTATGTTACAGTATTACTTTAAGTACTCAAAGATCAGACTTTAAAAAGTGCTTAACTTTAAGACCATATTATAGAAATAAGGTTCTGAAACTGAAGCTTTTCAGACGGCTTAACTGTATAGGACAAGAACAATGCAGGACAGGAGAAAAGAATCCAGATTGTGCTATAAATATTCCCTAAAACCACTGGTCCCATTCCTTAATGAAGAGGAATGGGAGGCAGATAACAGAAACTACTATATATCTTGTATATTATATTATACCATAAAATATATCCAGCGTATATGTGCAGTAAATTTTATTTTTTCTTATAGCTTGTTCAGTTGTTCTCAGCAGATTCTGTTCTTAAAACCATAAATAAATTCCAAATATTGTTATCTGTAGGCATATTGATAGATTAGGGCAAATCCACTCTGATAGATTGTTTGCAAAGATGGCTCCATCAATTTCTCCTATTCCTGGAAGCATATGTCTCTGGAAAGTGACTTTGCTGCTCTTCTCCAAATGGAACTATTTTCCTTCCACTTGATATAGGCTGACCTCGTCCTGTGACTTGCTATAACCAATAGTAGGTAGAAGAAATGATATTGTGTGACTTCAGAGCCTTAACTTCAAGAAACCTTGCAGCTTCCTCTCTTGCCCTTTTGCTGCTCTGAGACTTCCATGTAAGGAAGCCCAGGCTAGCCTCCTTGGAGATGAGTCAGGAGGAGAGAAAGTGGCTCAGCCACGCTACTGAGACTACCTGGAACTAGTGAGCCCCCAGTCAACTCAACAACTGACAGTGACCACATCCCTGACACTGGTGAGACCTGCAGAAGTAACACCCAAGTGAGCCCAGCATGCATTGCAGAAATATGAGCAAATAAATTATTTTCAAGCCACTAAGTTTTAGGGTAGAAAACTGATACATCCTCCCTGTCTGTGGAAGTCAGGATTCTGGTGCAACCATCGAGTAAAAAGTATACTCCTTGCAAGATTCTGTCTTAAGGAAGCTTTTTTCTTCTTCTTTTTCTCCTTGGATGTGCAAGTGAATGTTATGCTACAAGTAAATGTCTTAGAAAGTCCTCAAGGTGTTTTTGAGGAAAGAGATATTCTGGAAAGACAACAACCCCACTTGCCTTATGGGGAAAACATCTCTCTACCCTCTCTTATCCACTGTTTTTTCTACTCCAGTGAATACCTTTATTTACATGGGCTGGAGCTGACTCAGCAGGGTTGATAATTGGGCCATCTTTTAATAAGTTCTTTGAGGATCTGTCTAAAACCTTTCAGTAGAATATTCTTTCCTCAACTTTCGGGCCTCATTAGAAATTCTAAGACAATAGGATAATACTCATTAAATTCTCATTTATACCACCCATTAGTCAATTGGGACTACATGGGGAAGGAGGAATTAAAACCAATGTTTCCTGGTCTGTCAGCTGAAAAATTGGAGGATTATTAAGAGTTCTGCAAACTCATTTGCATTCAGTCAACAAACATTTAATAAGCACCAATCAGGAGCACCTGTGGATATTGCAGGCACTAAGGAAGACAAGGTCTCTGTTCTCATGGAGAACAGTTGAGAACAGTTTAACAAAGCTAATACAACCAGTAAGTAATGTAATGCCAGATTGCAGTAAGGGAAAAAATAAGGCATACATCGCTGGACGTGGTGACTCATGCGTGTAATCCCTACTGAGAAGGCAAAGGAGGGAAGATGGCTTGAGGCCAGGAGTTCAAGACCAACCTTGGCAGCATAGCAAGACCCTATCTCTAAAAATAAAAAATTAACCAGGCACGGTGGTGTGTGCCTTTAACCACAGCTACTCAAGAGGCCGAGGCAGGAGGATCACGTGAGCCCAGGACCTTGAGGTTGCAGTGAGTTATGATCACACCAATGCACTCCAGCCTGAGTGACAGTATAAGACTCTACCTCTAAAAAATACATAAATTTTTAAAAATTAAAAAATAAGGCAATTTTAACATAACAGCATGATTGGTGTGATGGGAGTAGGGAATTTCTGTTTTGGATCGAGTGGGCATAGAAGCATTCTTTTTGGAGGAAACATTTGAGCTGAAACCAGGACAAGAAGGAGCCAGTCTTGTGAAGATCTTGGGGAGAAGCATTCCAAGGAGAGACAGAGCAGGGGCAAAGCCCCCGAGCAGAGGCGGGCTGGGCATGTTCCAGAGAGGAGGCAGCCATGGCGCTGATGTGGAGATGGTGGGAGCGTGCTGCCAGAGAGCAGAGGGGCAGCAAAGCGTGGGAGGAGATCCGGGGAGCGGCATGAAGCCAGAGGGACATTTCAAGTGCAGCGGTCGCACGGCTCACGGCCCAATTCTGCATCACACATATGTGTGCTGCTATTGTCCAAAAGTGTGTAAACCTTGAAAACGATACAGACATGCATTGAACATGTTATTAAATGTCTAGCAGCTTTCTAGCATGAGGACAGGGGTGGTGACATTTGTGGATGTTAAAAGTCCTTACATCTGAAAATATTAGAAACCACTGTCTGCGCTGACTTTCTGATGTTAGATTTGTACAAAATTGAGTTCCCATTCTTTCTTCTATTCTGAAAGGAAATAAAACTCTGCAAGGAGGAAAATGCATACAGACCCATGACATATCCTTCTCAAAAGGACCAAATTCTGTATACAATAGGCAAACCTGAGTGCAGTTGATGATATAAGCAGAGAAACCAGGTATCACCCTCAGGCAAGTTTCTGTGTGCTTGGTACAAAAATTGCTCCTATAGAAGCAGAGTATCTTATATCTCCAGAGATTCTGCATATTCATATTTCAAATAATTCTAAGTGGAACAAGAATTGTATCTTTCACCTTTACAGGCACAGATTTTCTCTGATAGAGGTTATAAATATATTTATTTGTAATGGCATCAGTTGAAAGTGGACTGTTTTTAGTGGCTGATACCAAAATCATCATGGAACTACCTCTAACTTACTATTGGAGGCTTATTTACCATAATTGACTGCCTTGTTGTTTTACCTTGTCTCTGACCCTGCACACCAAGCATGAGGCTCCTGAATTTAAAAGAGAAAATGATTAATGTGGCAAGTGCAGACACAGTCAAGCCTGCATACCCCGATGGGGAAACAGGAGAAGTCTGATAAATAATAAACACCACCACTTTCTCACACTCTAACTCTCTCTCTCACTGCATCTTTCAGGCAGCCCTTTAAATGAGAGGTCGCTTATTTCAAAGCCAAATATACTGTGTGTTACTCAAAAATTATTTATGCCATGGTCAGGAAAAAAATATTTACATCTAAAAATGCTGAACTATGAAACTCTAACCACAGGAAAGGTTACTTGTATAAAAAAATATAAGTTGATATCGACATAATTTCCATAATCATTATTTCTTCTCATAAAACAACGCTTGCCTTGAAAGATTAAGCAGGGGTACTCCTTCTGCTCAAAATTCTCCATGAGACAAATCCCAAATGAAAGGCTTTTGAGGTTGAATGTAAAAATCCTTTAACTATGAGGGGAAAATAACAAAGAAAATCAATTCTGGGAATATAGATGATAGAAGAACAATGGTTTTGTGAAATTAAAGAACAACAATAGTGGATTTCAAATTCACTGCATGTAGGATGTACAGAATTAGAAATGGAATATCCAGTTTCTAATTTCTTAGTAATCAGGAGTTAATGAATACTATAATTCACTTTTGCTTTCAAAGATCATTTCTATCTCCCTCCCACTACTTACCTATTATCTTTCCACCCTATTGCTCCACGGGTTTACTCTGATAGCTATTAGTTGAGGAGAAATTGTGCTCTCTCTTTCTCATAAGCAATAAAGTAAGTGAAGTCACCAGTTATTAGTGGAATATTCAGTTAACATAGATTGAGTGCTGGCAAACCTCAGATTTTGCCAGTTCAGTTCTAGACCACCACAATAAAGCAAATATTGCAATAAAGAGAGTCACACAAATGTTTCGGTTTCCTAGGGCATATAAAAGATATGTTTATACTATACTATAGTCTATTAAGTGCATATTTAAACACAATGCAATAACATTCTGTCTAAAAAAATGTACATTCCTTAATTTAAAAATGCTTTATTGCAAAAATGCTAATGATCATCAGAGGCTTCAGTGAATCATAATCATTTTCCTGGTGGAGGCTCTTATGGCAATGTTGATGGCTGCTGACTGATCAGGGTAGTAGCTGCTGAAGGCTGAGGTGGCTGTGGCCATTTCTTCAAATGAGACAACAATGAAATTTGCCACATCTATTGACTGTTGCTGTCACAAAAGATTTCTCCGTAGCATGTAATGCTGTTTGATAGCATTTTACTCACGGTAGAACTTCTTTCAGAATCGAAGTCAATCCTCTCAAACCCTGCCACTGCTTTATCAACTAAGTTATGAAATCTTCTAAATCCACGTCATTTCAACAAATGTTCATAGCGTCTTCACCAGAAATAGATTCCATCTCAAGAAACCTCTTTCTTTACTAATTCATAAGGAACAAGTCTTCATCTGTTCAAGTTTTATGGTGAGATTGCAGCAATTCAGTCCCATCTCCAGGCTCCACGTCTAATTCTGGTTCTCTTGCTATTTCTACCACATCTGCAGTGACTTTCTCTACTGAAGTCTTGAACCCTTCAATGTCATCCATAAGGGTTGGAATCAACTTCTTCCAAACTCCTGTTATTGTTGCCATTTTGATTTCTTACTATGAATCATGAACATTCTTAATAACATTAGAATGGTCAATCCTTTCCAGATGGTTTTCAATTTACTCTGTCTAGATCCACCAGAGGAATCACTATGCATGGCAGCTTCAGCCTAGCAAAATGTATTTTTTAAATAATACAACTTGAAAGTCAAAATTACTCCTTGATCCAACAGAAGAGATGTTGTGTTAGCAGGCACGAAAACAACATTCATCTCCTTGTACGTATCCATCCAGATCTCTTAGGTGACCAGGTGCGTTATCAATGAGTGGCCATATTTTAAAGAAATCTTTTTGTCTGAGCAATAGGTCTCAACAGTGAGCTTAAAATGTTCAGTAAGCTATGCTACAAACAGACGTACTGTCACCCAGGCTTTGTTGTTCCATTTATAGAGCACAAGCAGAGTACATTTAGCACAATTCTTAAGGGCCCTAGGATTTTTGGAATAGTAAATGAACATTGGCTTCAACATAAAGTCACCAGCTGTATTAGCCCCTAACGAGAGAGGCAGCCTGTTCTTTGAAGCTTTGAAGCCTGGCATTGACTCCTTCTTCTCTCCATCTATCAAAGTCCTAGGAGGCATTTTCTTCTATGTTGAAAATCTGTTGTTTAGTGTAGCTACCTTCATTAATCCCCTTAGCTTAATCATCTGGATTAAGTAATCTTCTCCATCAGCACTTGTTTCTTTACCTTGCATTTTTATGTTATGGGGATGGCTTCTTTCCTGAAACATCATGAACCAACCTCTGCTAGCTTCCAAGTTTTCTTCTGTGGCTTCTTCACCTCTCTCAGCCCTCACAGAATTGAAGAGAATTAGGTCCTTACTCTGGGTTAGGCTTTGTTTTAAGGAAATATTGTATAGCTGGTTTGATCTTCTACCCAGACCAGAGAAACTTTCTCTCTATTAGCAGTAAGTCTGTTTTGCTTTCTTATCATTTGTGTGCTCACTAGAGCAGCACTTTTAATTTCCTTCAAGAGCCTTTCCTTTACATTCACAACTTAGCTAACTGGTGCAAGAGGTCTAGCTTTTAACCTATCTCAGCTTTCAACACACCTTCCTTACTAAGTTTAATCATTTCAAGTCTTTGACTTAAAGTGAGAGACATGTGACTCTTCATTTCACTCGAGCATTTAGAGGCCATTGTTGGGTTATGAATTAGCCTAATTTCAATCTTGTTTTGTCTCAAGGAATAGAGAGGACTGAAGAAAAGGAGAGACATGGGAGAATGGCCAGTTAAGTGGAGCAGTCAGAACTCACTTATTGAGTTCGCCATCATAGATGGGTGTGATTTGTGGTGCCCCAAAACAATTACAATAATAACATCAAAGATCACTGAGCACAGATCATCATAACAGATATAATAACTTTAAAAAGAGTTTGAAATATTGTGAGAATTACCAAAATGTGACACAGACACATAAAGTGAGCACATGCTTTTGGAAAAATAGCACCAATAGAATTGAGCAGGATTTGCCACAGATCTTCAATTTGTAAAAAAAAAAAGAAAGAAAAAATGCAGTATCTGCAAAGTGCAATAAAATGAGGTATGCCTGTATTAACAGAGAAGGGTAATAAGTGGTGTGTGGAGAGAAGAAAGATAGGAAAAGGAGAGCCAGTTATTGGTACTTAGATTACTGGGCTAGAGTAAGCTCTATGTTGCTGTCAGCTTCATGCGTTATTCAAGTATGTCAAGATTACCCTGTTTTAGTGATGGCTCAGTGGTAATTTGTCCCTTCCTCCCCAAAAGTTACATATTGGAATTTCTATTAATACATTCATGATAACTCTGGGATGAGTTTGGAAGTGATTGGGTTTAAATCTTGGCTCTGTAGTATTAAATCATGTAAATCCACTGAATTTTGAGTTCTTTAATTGTAACATAAAATTGTGATGCTCTAAAATAAGACAAGGGGCAACTTCCACACTTGGCACAAATTAATAACCACATCAGTACTTGAGAGTGGTTCTACTATATCATCTGTCTCTGAGGAAATTCTTCTATTTATTCTTTCTTTTATTCTTCTATTCATTTAAATATTTACTGAGCAAATACATGGCTTTGAACCAAGTGTTAGAGGTACATGGACATGACACAAGTCCCTAACTTTAAGGAGCTCACAATTGAGTGGGTATTTCATATTTAATTGAGAAATGCTCCTAGGGGGTCCTCACATTTTGTTAAGACTTCTGGACTCATACTTGAGTTTTGTGAATTACTAGAGCAGATTTCAAGGCAAAAATCACATTCTCAGAATTAGTCAAGCCTAAACTTAGTTTTTACTATGCAGTAGCCAGTATAATAATACATAAGGTATAGAACAAAAAAGTTTAATGCTCAAGTCTAATAATAGAATATCTGTATTATTACCTTTTTAAAGCTCCAGATATAATTTTAAAATTCCATTTTTGACAGACTTTTTAGAAGACACTACCCAACTCCTTCCAACCCCACTTGAGTAAGATGTGAGGCCTACCCATGGCAGAGTCAACATCACCAAGGGAAGACCAAGAGAGAGAAAACAAGAGAGGAAGTGTTTCATTAGTTTGTGCTATTATTAAGATAAATGACCCTGGGACATGCCCTCCAACACCTTTTAGGTGCCAGGGTTCATGCAGAGAGAATTATTACTGATCTACTTGTTCCTTGCTTTTTCCATACAAAACAAATTGGCAAAAGGTGTCATGATGACATCACATCTAGGTCAACAGTGATGGTAGAGAGAAGAAGGAATCTGAAAAAAACATAAACGTGACCAATCTACTCCACTTAGATTTGGTTAACAAACTCATGACATATTTTGAACTATCTTTATTAGATAGTACATGTTAATACTTATTAAAATGTATTAAAATAAAACCAATTAGTTTTTAATTTTAACTAAAATGACTGATAAATTACATTTAAATACATAATATTAATGAAGATAGGATGCATGGGAGGGCCTTACTGAATCTATTTTCTTGATTTATTAATCTAATTATCTCACCACTTTTCCCCCCAACCATTGATTTTCCAAATGCTATACCTAGGTAGGGCTGAAGGGCACCCAAGCCCAGCACACTTTGAAAAATCCAAGATTGACCACATAATTTTGACTCACCAGGGAAGACAGGGAGATTGCCCCAAAGCAACAGAACTAGAAACTTCATTGACATGAAGCTCAATGTTCCTGAACTAAAACTCCAACATAAACTAGACTCCAACAGAGATAACTTGGATTAAAAACACTGAAGCTTCCTGTCCTGCACCAAAATAGCCAGTTGACTCAGTCAATGCAGTGGTGGAAAACGCCAATTGTATTGTTCTATTGATCTGGAGCAGAGTTAAGTCAATCAAAGCAATCAATCCTGTTAGTCCACACATTGAGGAAGAGAGCAGAGTCAATTACTCAGGGACTTTATGTTAAAAAAACAAAGCTTTTGTTCTATAATGGATATTTGACATGTGCATGTGTTCTTGGACTGATCTATTTTAAAACATACATTAGTTCTCCACTAAAACCAAAATAAGGAGATGCAATTAAAGCTACCAGTGAATGGATCTTACTCTCTTCGAAATGATTCATATTGCTTTTATGCTCTCTATCTCACACACACACATACACACATTAGTCATTAAATGTGTCAGCTTAAGGAAAAGTTCATCATTCAAACAAATTTTTTCAATTCAATTCAACAAAATTTTATTTATTAATATCTCCTTCTATCAGGGATCCTACCTCTCCCTTTGGGCCTTTGGAGTTTACGGTCCACTTTCAGAATCTGATGAAAATTGACAGAGCCTCTTCCTAGAAAAAAAATATGTATGCATTAACATATACAGTCACACACTCTCTTGTGCACAAAATGTTGCATATCAATTTTAGGAACTTCACAGATTCTCTGAGCCATTAACCCTGGGTTAAGAACCCCTGTTTCATGTACTTGGAACTAAGTTAGACCCTGAAGGTCCTGAAGCCAAGAAGACAGGGTTTCATGTAAAAGGATATGAAACAAAATGGCATAATTGGGGGGAAATAATAGCTTGATAACTCTGAGACACAAAGTAGAATGGGAAGGAAGAAGATAAGTGGTAGACAAGAGTCAGGGCATTAAAGACTGTATATGTCATGCTAAGGAATTTAGACAGGATGCTGTAGCCTAGTGTTTCTTAGTATGATCCAAGGACATTTGTAAAGAATTATCTAGGGTGATTTATTGAATTAAAATCTCTGAGGAGGGGCCTAGGAATATATAATTCAAGGTTGTTCCTCAGGTTGTGCTGATGCATATTAAATTCTAGAAAACTTGAGGGGGCTGGGGGAAGGACCAGGATGGTGAGAAGAAGTTAACAGCAGCCCAAAGGTTCTAAAGGGATCTGGAGATGATGATCAGATTTTCATTTTAGATAAAGCAGGCTGCAGCGGACAGGTTTAACAAGGCCAGATTGGAAAACAGAGACCAGTTTAGTTGGCCTGCAGCAAGATGCCACACCATAAACTAAAGCAGAAGGGGTGAGGAAAGGAGAGATATGGAAAACTCTCGGGAAGTGAAAATTAACAGACAGCATCATTGACAAGTAGAAGGAGGGAATCCACAATGACCGGGTTTTCTGGCTTGAGAGACTGTCCCGATGGCAGGATTACAAAACGGATGTGAAGAGCAGCTTTAGGAGGCAAAATAAAGCTCAAATTTGGATTTTGAGCTGCTTAGGGAACATTTAGATAGAGATAAACACACGGGTCTAGACTTTGTGGAGTTAGTGCATGCAAGACTTAGGACACCTGTTTCGTCAGGTCTTTTCTCCTGGGACGGCTCCCTCTGAGGAGGATACCCCAGCCCCTCTCTGGGCCATGGGCTGCAGGTGTTCTGGGAGCACACTGCAGGAAGCAGTGAGGGATTCAGTCAGTCACTGACCTCCCCCTGTGCTCGGCCATGATCTCACTCCACCTTCCACTTGCCTGGGTTCCAAGTCTGGAGCAGCTCTGGCCCAGTTTTCCTTGTAACCCCCAAGTCTCCAGGACTCAGCTTTCTTCTTGTCACCATCCTCCCCGCCAACATTGTCTTCCTCACCTCCGCCAAGTCAGCTTCTACCCTCTCTTAGCTGTCCATCCTCACATATTGTGGTTTAGTTTCCACTTGTCTCCTAGAGTTTCATAGAAGAATTTGTTTGCATTTCTGTGTTCATCCTCATTGCTACTTGGGAGATGGTTTCTCAAAGAAAGGGGGTGATATGGTTGGGATATTTGGCTTCTCCAGATCTTGCGTTGAAATTTGATCCTCAGTGTTGAATATGGGGCCTGATGGGAGGTGTTTGCATCATGAGGTCAGATCCCTCAGGAATGGTTTTGTGGCCTCCCTCGATGATGAGTGAGTTCTCACGTTGCTAGTTCACACAAGAGCTGGCTATTTAAAGGAGCCTGGCATCACCTCCCCCTTCCTTTGCTCTTTCATTTGCTCCTTCCCTCACCATATGACACTCCTGCTCCCCCTTCCCCTTCCACCTTGATTGGGAGCTCCCAGAAGTTCTCACCAGAAGCAGGTGCTGGTGCGATGGTTCTTGTACAGTCTGCAGAACTGTGAGCCAAATAGACCTCTTTTCTTTATAAATTACCCAGCCTCAAGTGTTTCTTTTCTAGCAATGCAAAATGAACTAATACAGGAAGGGAGGCAGAAAGGTCTTTGCCAATTCAAATTAGAGTTGTTCTTAAATAGCGTGGACATTTATTTCATTGACCCAGCAATTCCATTTCTAGGAATTTATCCCAAAGAAATTCTCACTTTAAGTACACAAACATGTATGTACCTTGATGTCTATTTCATCAGTGTTTGGGAAAGAAAATTTTAAAATGGAAGCAATCATAACAGTTACCAAAAATACTATCATTAAATAAGTTATGGAGCATTCATACCATGTAACCTTATATGGCCAGCAAAAAGAATAAGATGAACCTAAAACTTCAAACTAACAAAACTATATTTGGGGAAAAAATGTTCCTGCCCACAACTTACCACCTAAAGCATAATTTTTAATTCGTTAATATTTCCACTAATAAAAGACTTAGCAAGAGAGGAAGAAGAGGCAACTCATGCCCAGAAATTCCAACTTAATAGGTAGGAAAATGAGAAAAAGTTTTAAGCACTGGTGAAGGGTGAGTATAACCAGAGTCCAGCTGTTGAAAACTAGAAAACAGGATCATGTTTGATAAAATAAAAATATTATTTTAAGAATTGAGATAGGAAGACAGAATTAAATCAAGAAAAAGTCTAAGTTATACTGAGCATCTGCAGACATTGCCCTCCAGACAGCTAAACATACTAAAATACTCTGCTAATTAAGACAATTTGGTATCACACAAAAATTCAAAAACAAGCCAAATGAATAGAATCCAGAAGTATGCCCACACATATATGGAAATTTTAGTTATAAAATCTATAATAAAATTGATATTTCAAATTAGTGGAGGAAATGGACTATTCAATAAATGGCATAAGAAAATCAACTATTTATGAGGAAAAAATAAATTTAGATCCCACTTCCACAACTAGGGTTGCAACACCACACACAGCATTTATGAACTACAGATAGACTAAAGAACTAAATTTATATGTGCATGTGTTAGGGGGAAATACAGGGGGATATTTTGATAATTTTAGAATGTAAAAGGCCTCCCTGAGCAAGCCATAAAACAGAAATGTCCTGAAGGATAAACTGACAATTTTCAGCTCATAAAAATTAAAAGCATCTTTACAATAAAAGACTCTAAAAACAGAGTTTGAGACAAATGACCGACAGAGAGAAAACATCCATAGCATATTCTACAAAGGCTTAACGTCTACAATACATAAAAAAGACTTGACTTTTGATTAAGGAAAGCCAAACAACCCAGTAGAAAATAAACATAGCAAATGAATAAGCAATTTCCGGGAGAACCAAAAATAACCAATAAACTTATAAAAGGAAACTACCTCACTGATTATCAGGAAACTAAAAAGTTTTAAGATATAATATCACTTGTTATTTTTATCATTATGGTAAGAACACTTAACACATCTACCCTCTTAACAAATTTTTAAGTGCACAATACAATATTGTTAATTCTAGGTACAATGTTGTACAGATTTCTAGAAATTATTCCCCTTGCATAATTGAAACTTTATACCCATTGAAAAGCAACTCCCCATTTATCATTTTTCATCTCTCAAATTAGCTACATTTAAAAAGATACACATTAAGCATGAGAGAGAAAGACAAGAGACAGACATTCTTGTACACTTTTGAAATGAGAATAAATTAATGAAATCTTTTTGAAAGGCAATTTCAGGGATAAAATTCAAGTATTTAATATCCAGTGTGGTGCAGGCACTGGTCCTTCCAAATAGATGCCAGCTATGACCAGTTGCTAAGGTCCTGCCAGTACACCCTCACCCATACACACCAGCTGAATATCAACCTCAGCAGAATTCAACCAGTCTTAAAGCACGCCTGCTCTTTGACCCAGCGATTCCATTTCTGGGAATCTACTCGAGATAAATTCTCTTTTAAGTACATAAAAGATGTATGCACATTGATGTTAATTTTGTCATTGTTTTGATAAGCTAAAAAAGAAAAAGAAAGGAAGCAATTGTAATGATCATCAAAAATGGAATGGTTAAATAAATTATGGCACATTCATGTCATGGAATACTATACAATCACTAAAATGAATGGGACGAACCTAAATAAAAAAACAGCATGATATTGAAAAATTCAGCATGATATTAAGTGAAAAAAAAGCAAGTTGCAAATCACAGAACAATTTGCATATTTAATTTCATGTATTGTTGAAATATTCATGTTGTGATAGTTAATTTTATGTGGTTAAACTTTATTTCTGGGTGTGTCTATGGGGGTGTTTTCAAAAGAGATTAGCATTTGAGTCTATGGGCTGACTAAAGAGGATGGTCCTCCTCACTGTGGGAGGTATCATCCAATCCACTGGGGGCCTGAATAGTACAAAATGATACAGGAAGGGACGATTGGCCCTCTCTTTGCCTAAGTGCTTGAGCTGGAAAATTGCTCTCCTCTTGCCCTTGGTACACCTGGTTCTCAGGCCCTCAGACTTGGACTGGAACCTAGGCTATTAGTTCTGCTCTCAGGTCTTCGAACTACACCATCGGCCTTCCTGAATATCCAGGTTGCAGATGGCAGATTGTGGCACTTCTCAGCCGACATAACTGCATGAGCCAATACCTTATAATACATCATTCTATACGTGTGTGTGTGTGTGTGTGTGTATACACATACACAGTAATACATCACTTAGTAATGGGAATATTTCCTGAGAAATGTGTTGTTAGGCAATTTCGTCATTGTGTGAACATCACAGAGTGCGCTTACGCAAACCTAGATGTTATAGCCTACTACACATCAAGGCTCTATGGAATGGACTATTGCTCCTAGGCTACAAACCTGCCTAAAAATTACTGTGCTGAATAGTATAAGGAAACAGTAACGTAATGGTAAATATTTGCACAATAGGAATTTTCAGCTCCATTATAATCTTATGGCACCACCACCATATATGTGGTCTGTCATTGACCAAAATATTGTTATGCAATACATGACTGTATACACATATATATGTACACACACAAATATAATTATATACACATACATATACATATGTATATGTATACATACATACACACATACATATATACACATATATTATTGATTCTGTTTCTCTGAAGAACCCTGAATAACATACATATGTTTGTATGTGTAAG
This sequence comes from Indri indri, assembly GCA_004363605.1. Taxonomy (NCBI): domain Eukaryota; kingdom Metazoa; phylum Chordata; class Mammalia; order Primates; family Indriidae; genus Indri; species Indri indri. The sequence goes on along the minus strand of RJWJ010010148.1, from coordinate 6,500 downwards.
TCTGCATATAGTATGGTGTGCATGAGTACACATTAATACATAAAAAAAGAGGACATAAGGATGGGTAACACTAGTTATAGGAGTCACCTACAGGCAAGAGTATAGAACAGAAGGGTGGAAAGCAGAAGAGGGGCTTAGCATTTTGTTTTGTATACTCCGTGTTGTATACATCGTCCCAATGAGAATATACATACAGGCATACCTTGTTTTACTGTGCTTTACTACTGCACTTCCCAGATACTGCATTTTTTGCAGATCAAAGGTTTATGACAACCCTTCATCAAGCAAGTCTGTCTGTGCCATTTTTCCAACAGCATGTGCTCACTTTGTGTCTCTGTGTCACATTTTTGTAACTCTCACAACATTTCAAACTCTTATTATTATTACTATTATATCTATTATGGTAATCTGTCATTAGTGATCTGTTCACAGATCACTGTTACTACTGTTACAGTTTATATGGGTGCACAAACTGCACCCATATGAGACAGCAAACTTAATAATTGCTATTAAATATGTGTTCTGACTGGTCCACTGGCCATTCCCACATCTCACTCCTTGTCTCAAGGCCCCCATTCCCTGAGACAAAATAATATTAAAAATAAGCCAATTTAATAACCCTACAGTGGCCTCTAAGTGTTCAAGTGACAGGAAGAGTCACGTCTCTCTCGCTTTAGATCAAAAGCTAGAAATGATCAAACTTAATGAGAAGGGGATGTTGAAAGCTAACATACGCAGAAAGCTAGAGCTCTTATACAGTTAGTCAAGTTGTGAAAGCAAAGGAAATGTTCTTGAAGAAAATTAAAAGTGCTACTCCAGTGAACACAAAAATGATAAGAAAGCAAAACAGACTTATCGCTGACATAGAAAAACTTTCAGTGTATGGAAGATCAAACTAGAACTATATTGCCTTCAACCAAAGCCTAATCCAGAGCAAGGACCTAACTCTCTTCAATTCTATGAGGGCTGAGAGAGGTGAAGAAGCTGCAGAAGAAAAGCTGGAAGCTAGCAGAGGTTGGTTCCTGAGGTTTAAGGAAAGAGGCCATCCCCATAACATAAAAATGCAAGGTGAAGCGGAAAGTGCTGATGGAGAAGCTGCAGCAAATTATCCTGAAGATCTAGCTAAGAGAACTGATGAAGGTGGCTACATAAAACAATAGATTTTCGATGTAGAAGAAATAGCCTTCTATCGAAAGAAAATGCCATTTAGGACTTTCATAGCTAGAGAAGAGAAATGAATGCCTGGCTTCAAAGCTTCAAAGGACAGGCTGCCTCTCTTGTTAGGGGCTAATACAGCTGGTGACTTTAAGTTGAAGCCAATGCTCATTTTCCATTCCAAAAATCCTAGGACCCTTAAGAATTATATTAAATCTACTCTGCTTGTACTCTATAAAAGGAATACCAAAGCCTGGATGACAGCACATCTGTTTACAGCATTGTTTACTGAACATTTTAAGCATACTATTGAGACCTATTGCTCAGAAAATAAGATTCCTTCTAAAATATCACTGCTCATTGACAACGCACCTGATCATTCAAAAGATCTGATGGAGGTGTACAAAGAAATTAATATTTTATGCCTAATATAATATCTCTTCTGCAACCCAGTGATCAAGGAGTAATTTTGACTTTCAAGTCCTATTATTTAAGAAATGCATTTCGTAAAGCTATAGCTGCCATAGATAATAATTCTTCTGATAAACATGAGCGATGTCAGTTGAAAACCCTCTGGAAAGAATTCACCATTCTAGATGCCATTAAGAACATTCATGATTCATGAGAGGAGGTCAAAATATCAACAATAACAGAAGTTTGGAAGAAGTTGATTCCAACCCTTATGGATGACATTGAAAGGTTCAAGACTTCAGTTTAGAAAGTTATTGCAGATGTGGCGGAAATAGCAAGAGAACTAGAATTAGAAGCGGAGCCTGAAGATATGACTGATTCGCTGCAATCTCATGATGAAACTTTAACAGATGAGGACTTGCTTCTTATGGATAAGTAAAGAGAGTGGTTTCTTGAGATGGAATCTACTCCTGATGGAAATGCTATGAATATTGTCAAAATGACAACAAAGGATTTAGAATATTACATAAACTTAGTTGATAAAGCAGCGGCAGGGTTTGAGAGGATCAATTCCAATTTTGAAAGATGTTCTACAGTAGGTAAAATGCTATCACACAGTACCTCATGCTACAAAGAAATTTTTCATGAAAGGAAGAGTCAGTCAATACGGCAAACTTCATTGTTGTCTTATTTTAAGAAATTGCCACAGCCACCCCAACCATCAGTAACCACCACCCTGACCAGTCAGCAGCCATCAACATCAAGGCAAGAGTCTCCACTAACAAAATGATTATAGGTCACTGATGGCTTAAATAATGTTAGCATTTTTTTGCAATAAAGTATTTATTAGTTAAGGTACGTACATTATTTTTTAGACATAGTGCTATTGTACACCTAAGAGAGTAAGTGTAATGTAAACATAAGATTTACATGCACTGGGAAACCACAAATTTATGTGACTCTCTTTATTGCAATATTTGCTTTATTGTAGTGGTCTGGAATCAAACCCACAATATCTCTGAGGTATTATAATTTTTTAAAAAATTTAAAAACATATATAGAAAGTCCTCAAAATACTAGGCACATTCTTCAAAATCACCACACGACTAAAATGTGCATTCACCTTTAGAACTTAAAGTCAATGTCACTTCTAAACGTATAATCTGAAATATTTGAAGTATATAGAATCAGCCACATCTCGAGGGCAACATTCTAAATGGAATTTATTGAACCATTTTCAAATTAGCTAATTTTCAGTTTTAAATATTTGACTACTGCGTCCTTACACTCTCTTATATTCCTAATTTTGTGCTTTTCTTTAAGGAAAATCCCTAGAAGCATTTAGGGAAAACAGGCTAGCTCACTTGTTAAACATGGAATAATCTGAACCAAAAGCCCAAATGCATAATTGTCTCCATATTTTTTTAGAGCAGAATATCATTTGCAATTGATATTCCTCTCCATAGTCAGGGTATTTTATTTCATATTCTGTATCACTAACTCTACAAGGTGAATGCTCAGGCTTCCAGTTATAAATGTCTGTGCCTAACTCTTTAAAGTCTGTTATATCTGCTATATAATATGCCATAAATGTGGAACTCAAGTCTTTAAAACATTAGTTGAACAGAATTTAAAATGAATAAAAATATTCAGTGAAAACCTATAGCCAGATCTCTTTCTTATAGTCAACAATACAACCAGTCCAGGGAATTTGTTATTGCGTACCCTTAAGCAGGGAGCAAAAAAACATCAGGTGAGAGACAGGCCCATCCCTGAGAAACCTAGATCTGCAAATCCCCATCATCTCTGCCTTGCGCGGTGACACCAAAGAAAAAGACGCCAGACTCTCTGGTGCGGGGATATTCCAAAGAGCGGCATTTCTCACAAGCAAATCTATTCCAGATAATTCACAGTAGGTGCTGAAACATATTTCTCAGTTCTGTTTATTAAACCTGCATTATGTTTTAGCACCCCATATTCACTAAATTAACACTTTTAGTAGATTTTCATCAAGGAGTAAAAGAACCAGAAGACTCTCATCTCAATTCTGTGTCATATTCTCACTCAGAATGCCTAGAGAACAGAACAGTAATTTGAATAAATTGAGCATATATTTTCCTGAGGTAATTGGATTGCGCTTTCATTGAACTTGCCTGATGTATATTCTTCTTAGATTCCTATGAGACAAATGAACCATTGTTTTCAAGGTGACACGAATATGCAGTGACTTTGGGAAAACCTAATGAAGTGATGGTTGAAGTCCAAATACGAGACAATCAAAACTCTGTTATCTTTACAGTAATTTTAGTGTATGGATTTTGCCTCTGGTATTAACTGTGAATTAGAGTCTTTGGTGGATTTCCTTTGCTCAAATAAAGGAGTTCAAATGGCATTAATGCAGATATCTACATATCGTTTAGGAAAGAACTTTTCCACTGTCATTAACTTTGACATGGCTCCACAAAGCAGTCCAGTACTTCCCTTTTCCACATACCTGAAAGCACAGGAAATACAAATAACTGGATATTTTAAAACCAAAACTATTGACAATGTAGGGCAAACTTTTTAATTTTGCTGTTGTTCTATCTTAATCTTTAAAGGGCCTTGTATAGCATCTTAAGTTCATCAAATCTTTTGAGAACAAAATGTACTATTACTGGATGTCATAAAGAGGCCTTTTATTTCCACTGCAATTTTAAACATGATGTTCCAGAAATCAAGACTGCATAGCAGAGCAAATATCCACACGTTCTCAGCTGTTTTGGGTTATTTCTTTCAAAAGGTCATAGCTTTAAATACTCACAGGCAAAAGCAAGATGCCTATTTGAGTGACCCAATGGAGGCAGACAAGGTATGTGAAAAAAAAAAAAAAAGCAGGAACTGCCTACCTAACCCTAATTATTCCGAAGAGAGAAATAAGAAAGTGTACACTGCTATACTGCTAAATTAAGGACTCTTCCCTCTTGGATCTGGTCTTGTCTGATCACTGGAGATCTCTATTTTGTCAGGTGTCCAGACAGCAAACCTGGCAGGTGACTTGCAAAGTCTAGGGAAGTGAAGACTTGTTTAACCCACATTCTTGACACAGATAGGAAAATATAGCATAACTGAGGTTATTCAGTCAGCCCTTGGGAGAGCCGGTCCCCCATTTCTCCTTCACCCAATCTTTCCAGGCTATTGCTCTGATACAGCATCAAAGCCAGTAAAAGCACATTTGAAAATGAAAGGTCTATCACATTCCACGCTTCTTTTGAAACATCAAAAAGGCACAAAAAGAAGCGATAGGACTAGAAAAAGCAGACAAGGAGCAGGACAGTGCCTGTTAGAACGGCAAGAATAGCTGGAGGTGAACCAATGTGAGGTCTATGAAAAGGCAAGTGAGAGAACCAGAAATTTGCTGCTGACAAGATGAAACAGCCCACAGCTGTGTCATGCTAATAAAAAGTTAATTTCAACTTTCAGACACTCTTCATGGTACTTTACAGTTCAATGGCACCAAGCTCATCCATTGTGCTGCATCACCTGCGGAGACTGGGTCTATTTACAAGCTCTCAGCATCCAAAGAGAATCTGAGGAAACTATTTTATCCCTGGAAGATGTCCACTGGGGATAAGAACGTTTGTGATCAGGTTGAACAGCTACCCCAGCGTCCTTGCAAACTCGAGTTTCAGACTTCGAATAAGTCCTGAAACACAGACGCGGGTGGATCTGGAGCTTTTCCTTGGCCATAGTTCATGCCATCACTGTCAGAATCTGGGGATAAGCAGAGTTTCAGCCGAAATAAAAAAAAAAATCTTAAATGCCTTGATAAATCTGTGGTCACCCTCATGACCTACTTCCTCGGGCTGAACCAGACAGCCTACAAAACTTTTTTTTTAAAGTCATGTCACTAAGTTTTCTACTATGTTATTTTCTGAGACCATAAATCCAAGCTGTTATGTATACCTCGAAGCTGCCTCTAGAAATCTTGTACTTGGTGATGTTTAGGAAATACACGTAGAAAACAAAAATCCAATAATTCTTCACATGAGCATCTTCTCGGTGCTATTGTGCCCTGACTACAGAAAAAGTCACAGTGGCTATTTTGCTCTGTAAAATAGAATAAACATTACGTTTCTTAAAACACCATGTGATTTAGAAGAGTTGTGTATTTGAAGTTAAAAATCCTGGGTATAAATCTCACCTTTGTCACTCATTGTTTCATTGTAAGCAAGACATTTAACTCTCTTCCAAGCCATATCTCCTAATGCATAAAATGATGTATAAAAGCTGCCCTGCCCTCCCCTGCTCACCTTACAAGGATGTCATCAGGAGAAAATGAGAAATGCTTTACAAATTGTGTAGAAAAGTTTGCCGTTATTAGACACAGCGACATACTGCAGTGCCTGACAATGAGTACATTCAACATATTTGTTGAATTAATGAAAAAATAATTACTCATAATACTAAGGAAAATTTACCATATGATTTAATTTCAACAAATGTATTATGTTTTAATTAAATATACTTTATGGTTCGTGGTTGCAATATTCTTAATATATCATTGCATATCCCCAAAGATATTAATTATACTTACTTTAATATCTTCTGTTTGTCATATTAACTGTTTTTCTTTGGATATTAGCTCTCTGCTCACTGCATGCAGCACCTCACTTTTATAAAGATGCTTGTTTTAAACTCTTGGTGAGTCTCTGTTGTTTGAGCACCTTTATTTTTGAGAATTCCAGTTCTACGGCTTTTCTACGCTAGCCTGCCCAAGGTTGTTGTGGTGGGATGGTGAGGCGTGGCACCTGGCAGGACGTACTGGTAGATTCTCTTCTGTGAAGGTGTATTCCTCATCCTCCTGGTCTTGGTAACCACTGAGGACACTGCTGTACCTCTGCACACCCAGCACACACAGTGACTGGCTTTATCCTGTGGGCACGTAATTCTAC
>RJWJ010010147.1:0-47717 GCA_004363605.1 Indri indri | reverse complement strand
TTTTTTTTTTTTTTTTGAAGATCTGGTTGTTACACATATACCAGGATACACTATGTGTATGTATACATGTAAGTATTTATGCATACATTTTCTAATTCTATTATTATTGCAACTCTTCTGTAAGTTTAAAATTATTTCCAAATTAAAAGTTTTAAAGATGCACATCTAAGAATTGGTGGAATATGGTTTTTGTTCATGTCTCCTTTGTGCTTTCCCTCTGTCCTCTGGAACATTCGCTCTGGGAAAATAGAACCTTGTTTATCCTGTGCATCACTGTATCTCACAACTAGAATAGAGTGTGCCGCAAGGTGAGTGATCGGTAACTGGTTGCCAAATAGCAGCAAGAAAAATGAATGACTAATCATTCTCCTTTAAAAGTCCAAAGGGGTCCCTGATTTATCATAGCTATGTCAGGATAAGCCAACAAAAGAATCCCAACCTTCTAGCAAAATTTGAGTTTAACAGACTGCTCTCTCCAGCATGTAAATAGGATGCCACATGCATTCATGGACTTCAATGTACAATCTGGTGTCTCCCAACCTCCCTCTCTACCACCATTGGGAAGACTAAGGCACAAGGGGCTATTTTGATCACGAGCCAAATCCCCAGCTTCTAGAACAGTGCGGGGCATACTGTAGTCTCTCAATTAATAACAGTGGGATTTCACTGAGCCTTTCCACTTTTTGGATCAGCAATCCCCTCCCTTCATCAGCACTTACATGCACAGGCATCCTCCCTTACTCAACATCCACGTGACTGCAGATAAATCCAGAGAAGTTATTCTCAGGGAAAAAAAATAATTGAGAACTTGCAGACCCAGTGAATAACACTTTTGAAATCGAAGAGATTATTCATCGAAGGCAAAAATTCGCCAAAGGGCAAGTCCCCTCGGAAAATCAGCCAGGTCAGGTGACACTTGGTGCCCACCCTATGATGCTAACATTCATGATCTGCTTAGGAATTCAGAGTTCAGCCTTCTCTGGACAAGGGCTCTATTGCGAACCTGTAGAAATGTGAACAGCTGGCCATTCATGCGGGCTCCCTCCCCGTTTGAGGAGAGCTCTGACCTCTGATTTGCTCTGCTGCTTCCTTTGCAAATCCTCCAAAATTCCGTGTTCTCTCCCAGGAACTTAAACACCTCACTGCTTGGACTCTGAACTGCTTCCTTCTTGACAGGGGCCCCAGAAGCCATGCTTCCTAACTCTCTCAGTGCACTGGGAGAGGACTTCAGGGCTTAGAAGAGAGAAAGAACATGTGCAGATCCCACACCAGTTAGCAGCAGAGCCCCACATCAGCATCACAGGCCTAGTAGAAGTAATGCTAGGGTTGACTCGTTTGCTATGCCTTAGCCAAGCCCTGTATTTTCTGTCCCTCAGGGGTGTCTTCTGGGAAGGAGTTTATTTAATAAAGACTATTAGACCACTTACTCTGTGTCAGGCACAGTTAAGGGTGTTACAGATATTGCCGCATTTAATCCTCACAACAGTCCTATGAATTAGCCATCAATTGTGCTCACCAAATATTGCCAGCTCTCCACCTTCCAGGCACTCCCTGAACTGCTGTGTTGGGCAAGGTCATGTGACTGGTTCTGACCAATGAGTTGCTATCAAAAGTGATGCAGTACCTTCAAGGCTGAGCTGTTGGTTGCCTGGCCCTCCTGAGCTCTCTTTCCTTCTGCCATTGGCACCAGCAATGCTCAGATGCTAACTGCTCCATTAAGAAGCAGTTTCCTCACAAATTTTATCCTCGTCTCAATTCTGCAACACAAGCTCCATTTTCATGATGAGGAAACTGAGGCTCAGAGAGGTCAAGTGTGTTCCTCAAAGTCACATGGGTGATAATAGTTAGAGATTAGGATTAGGGCTAATCTGGATTAGGGCTCTAATCCAGTTTTGTTTTTTTTTTAATTTACTCAGTAGAAACAAGGCAGGCAATCGTAACAATGAGCTTCTGACAAGGTAGAGCAGAACCTCTACATGACCTACAATGAAGAAGGATGGATCCTTCATGGATGGGATTAGTGCTCTTATAAAAGGGACCCCAGATAACTTTTGCACCCTCTTTATACCACGTGAGGATACAGTGAGCAGAGAAGTCTGCAACGTGCAGGAGGCTCTCACTAGAACCCAACCGTGTTAGCACCTTGATCTCCAACTTCTAGCCTCCAGAACTGTGAAAAATAAATTTATGATATTTATTAGCCATTCAGTGTATGGTACTTTATTATAGCAGCTCACACTGGCTAAGACAACACTGGAACCAATAAAGGTTTAAACTCCAAAAGAGTTCAGAAAATTGTTTCAAAGCTGTACAAACTTGGAGATCAAAGGTAAGGGGTGGCGAATGGAAATGGAGGGGAAAGAATAAGGAGCTGAGACGTTGGCTTGGTTAAGCCACTGCACTCTTTGGTACCACTGCAGCAACAGGCATCTACTCAATGCCGTAGAGTCTTGTTTCCCGTCCCATGTAGAGAGAGCTGGGCTCCAGCTTATCCTCTTCCAACTTCCCCAGGGAAAGAGAACATGAACTCTTGCCTCTGACTACAGAGGATGTAAATATTTGTCCTAGAGGTAGAGACAGGAAACTAGTGTCCTCAAGAACTTGGCCTGAGGCTGGGCGTGGTGGCTCACGCCTGTAATACTAGCACTCTGGGAGGCCGAGGCAGGAGGATTGCTCAAGGTCAAGAGTTCAAGACCAGCCTGAGCAAGAGTGAGACCCCATCTCCACTACAAACAGAAAGAAATTAGCTGGACAACTAAAAATATGTATAGAAAAAATTAGCTGGGCACGGTGGCACATGCCTGTAGTCCCAGCTCCTTGGGAGGCTGAGGCAGGAGGATCGCTTGAGCCCAAGAATTTGAGGTTGCTGTGAGCTAGGCTGATGCCTCTGCACTCTAGCCCGGGCAGCAGAGTGAGACTCTGTCTCAAAAAAATAAATGAATAATAAATTTAAAAAAATAAAAAAATAACTTGGCCTGCATATGACTTGCTTGGCCAGACTCCCCAATTCTCCAGAGTGGCCTTGACTCTCCACTGTCCTCTACACAGACAGCTCACTCACCTATCTTACCTTCCTGGCCCCCCAAATTGTTAGAGTCTGAGACTCTCCAGGATATGTTAGCGTACCTCACCACCAAGAGAATTAATTTCTTTCTGAAAATTCTCGTCTGGTCTGTCTACATTAAGAATTCATAATCCTCCTCTTAACATAAGTGACCTCATTTCTTGAGCACTAATAACCTTAGCCTTATTATGCATTTGCCAGTTCCCTTCCTCCTTGCCAACTCTCACCCCCTCCTTCCTGCCCTGAGTCACATGATAATTCCTCCATCATCGAAGGGCCCCAGGCCCCATTCTCCAAGAGTTTCTCCCAATCACTAGGTTTCTCCACTCACTCCGGGAGGAAAGATCAAAAAAAAGTTTCTGTTATCCCTGGATGTTGGGGGATGTGGGCAATATCCTGACATGTGCTGATAGCATAGCAAAATTGCTGTTGCAGAGGAAAAAGGGACTATTCCTACAACCAGACAGACCTAGGCTCAATCCAGGATCTGTGTTTGGCATGCTGAGTAAACTCATGTGCACAGAGGAACCCAAAGTCTTGTTGCATGCATGCCTTCATGTATAAATGGAGACAGCAATACTCTACTTGTAAAAGATAGGATAATAAGAGTGAAATCATTTCTTACACTGAAAAATAGATTGCTGCTATTTTTCAATCTGCGCACTTCCAGTTTCCTCCTACATGAGGTGATCCTTCTGTTCATATCCAGAACTACCATCCAACCTTTGGTTTCTTTGGTTTGCAACGCTGTCAACAAGCCCACTAGAAGGCAGATGTGAATAATCAGGACCAATGACTTCAGAAGGGAAGTAGCAGCAGCATCTCCACTGTGATGCCTGGTATTATTTTGGGAGATGTACTTTCTTCTTGTCCATCCTCCCTCAACAATTACTTTCAGGTTCCCTTCATAGAACGATTATAACTCAACACCCAATTTGGCTGCTAGGTGAAAGATAATCATCTCCATTGTCTATAATTATTGAAACCTCGTGAATCTCCATCACCACACACCCCTTGAATAGGGAAATGAATTAAGCACCTCACCAACAGATGTGACCACATAAGGGGCATGAATTACTGGAATCCACAATGAGCTCTCCCTATAATAGATTCCTTCATCTATTTTATTATGACAAGGAGAGAGATAGTTAAAAATAATAATGAACATTCATTAATGCCTTCAATGTACCATTATTCTTTGTAACTTCTGTGTATCTGTCAGGGTTCTCTGAAGAAACAGAACCAAAGGTACCTGGAGATGGAGAGATAGAGATAGAGCGAGACACAAAGAGAAATTTTAAAGAAGTGGCCCATGTGATTATGGGATGGCAAGTCTGAATTTCGTAGGGCAGGCCAGCAGGCTGGAAACTCAGACAGGTTTCCATGTTAGTCTTGAGACGGAATTCCTTCTTTCCAAAGAAATCTTAGTTTTCTTTTAAGGCCTTCACCTGATTGGATGAGGGCCGCCCACATAACCAAGGCTAATCCTTTTTACTTAAAGTTAACTGATTACAGGTATTAATCTTATCTACAAAATACCTTCCCAGCAACATCTAGATGATGTTGGACCAAACGACTGGGCACCATCACCAGCCAAGTTGACACAGAAACGTCACCATTATATCCTGTGAGGAAAGCTTTCATAGGCCCAGTAACATGGGGAACTGAGGCTCCTGGACTTTGGATAATTTATCCAAGGGGAGTTGGAATCTGACCTCTGATGGAGGGCACTGAAGCCCTTGCTCTCTTAACTTCACCACATTATGCTCCAGAGAGACAACTACAGAATTAATAAGAAAAATAGGAAAACCACAAAAATGTTCCTAGGAAAAAGGCTGTCAAGCATGTATTTTGGGTTTTTGGACTCATTGCTATAGAGAGAGTACATTACAAAAATAAATTTTTAAGTATTACCAAACAATAAGTAGTTAAAGAATGACACCAAAAATGAATGACAGGTTTTGAATGTTCATAACACAAAGAAATGATCAATGTTTGAGATGATAGATATGAGATGCTAATTACCCTGATTTGCTTGTTACACATCATATACATGGATAGAAATATCACTCTACATCCCATAAATATGTTCAATTATTAAATGTCAACTAAAAATACAAGGAAAAAATAAAATAAAAATAAAAATAAATGACAAAACCAAAAAAAAAAACAAGGCCGTCAGGAAAAAAAAAAATGTGGCTAATAATAAAAATTCACATTTTTTCATTATTCCCTATTTCCTAAATAATAAGAATTTCATTATTTCCTAAATGAGATATTATTGGTGGAAAAAAGAGTTTGACTGACTTTACGATAGTGCTTGTGTCCTTTAGAGGGTTGCTACCTAACATTTAGTCCCAGACCAGCAGCATTGGCATCACTTTGGAACTGTGAGAAATGCAGAATCTTAGGTTCCACCCCAGATCTGCTGAATTAGAATAAATCATCATTGTAGCAAAAGCTTCAGGTAGATTAGTATTTCTGTGTAACAAATTACCATAAATTTATTAATGGTAACTGAAAACAACACCCATTTACTAGTTCAAAGTTCTGGAAGTCAGAAGTTGGGGGTGACGTGGGGTGAAAGGTTGGCCGGATTCTATATTTTCAGGGTCTTACGAGCCTGAAATGAGGATGTTGGTGGGGCTGGCCCTTACCCAAAAGCCCTGAGGAGGAATCTGCTTCAAGCTCATTGAGGTTTGATATGGTTTGGATGTTTGGCCCCTCCAAATCTCATGTTGACGTTTGTTGGAGGTGGGGCCTGGTGGGAGGTGTTTGGGTCATGGGGGCAGATCCCTTAGGAATGGCTTGGTGCCCTCCCCACAGCAGCGAGTAAATTCTCGCTTTGTTAGAGCTGGTTGTTCGAAAGAACGAACGTGGGGTCCCCCTCCTCTCTCTCACTCCTCTCACCATGTGACACGCCCCCTTCCCCTTCACCTTTCACCAAAATTGGAAGCTCCCTGAGGCCCTCGCCAGAAGCACATGCGGGCATCATGCTCCTTGTGCAGTCTGCAGAACCATGAGCCAAATAAACCTCTTTTCTTTATAAATAACCCAGCCTCGGGTAATCCTTTATAGCAGGGGTTCCCAACCTATGGTGAGTGGTATAATTATATATTACAATGTAATAATAATAGAAATAAAGTGCACAATAAATGTAATATGCTTGAATCAGCCCAAAACCATCTCCCCTCCCCATCCATGTAAAAACTGTCTTCCATGAAAACAGTCCCTGGTGCCGAAGAGGTTGGGTACCGCTGCTTTATCGCAGCCCAAAATGGACTAACACAAAGTCGTTAGCAGAATTCATTTTCTTTGCAATTATAGGACTGAGATCCTTGCTTTCCTGCCAGCTGTGAGCTGGTGTCACTCCTGATCCTGGGGGCTTCCTGCATTACTTCTAACGTGGTCCGCTCCATGTTCAAAATAGCAACACGTATTGAATGTGTTTGCTTCAAATCTCATGCTTCAAATCTCTCTGACATCCTGTGTTGCCACTAGCAGGAGAAAGCTCTGTGCTTTTAAGGGCTCACGTGTTCAGATTGGGCCTACCCAGATCTTAAGGTCAACTGTACCATATAATATTAATAAAACATCATCCTTGGAGTGACATCTCATCACATGCACCTGTTCCTGGGAATTGGGTGGGACATCTTTGGGAGGCCAGGAGGTCATCTTTGAATTCTGCCTGCCACATTGGTGACTGCCATGTAAAACATTAGCAATTAAGAAGCACTATTTTACACTGTTTAGAAATCTGAATTTATCATATTGTCAGTTCTAAAAACGTATATGTATGGCACAAGAGACTCTCACAATGCAGTTAACAAATATAGCTCACTTAAGATTGCACGTGCACATACATTATCTCATTTAATTCTCCAAATAGCTTAGGTATGACGGAAGATACTTCCCTTTTCAGGATGAAGAAGCTGAGACTCAGAGAGTCTCTGCGTCCTGTCCAGGGTTTCATGGCGAGAGCACAGAACAGCTTGTCTTTGAACCCAAACTCCTGCTTAAAAGTCAAACATGATTCCTCACTCTCTCCTTCCTCCAAATAACACTCCCATACACTTAGAGAGGCTGGTTTTAGCAGATTATTAGAAAAGCAACTCTGCTATTAAGTTCATTTTTACTGAACCAACTCATTAATTAGTTCAGTAATTATTTAGTGAGTGACTTGCAGTGGTGTGACAGGCTTATTCATTGGTGACTAAGGCCAACTAAAATCCCTCTGTTCACTGAAGTGACATGCCAGCAGTGAGGACAATAACTGGGCACTCCAGGATCGGATGGTACCAGGTGACTCTAAGGGCTCTAATCTGGGCTATGAGGCTCAGGAAACCCTCCCAGAATGGTTTGCAATTTGTGAGAGTAAATGCAAAGAGACAGTATTCGAATAACATTTTTGAGGAGATATTTTTGGATCCAGGTCTTTTCTCTGAAATGCCTCAAACCACACCCTGGGGGCATTAGAGGCATACTTGGAGGCAGGAAACATTCACTTTAGACCTGGTATCAGCAGCCGCCTCTGCTTCTGGAAAACCTTAGTTGGAGTAAAAGAACTCCATGATCCTTCTGTTCAAGGATGCTGCCCTAGAGTCAGCGGTGAGGCGTAAGGGGTAGGTCATGGGAAGAGGGGGCCAGATATGTAGAAACCATCTTGTAGAAACCATCCCAGCCCTGGTGGCCCCAGGCTTTGCTGTCAGTCAACAGCGCTGGGTGGAGTTGGATCTAATCATTGAGCAAAAGCCAGGAAAGCTGATTGCAGCAGAGTGGGCCAAGAAGAGGTGGCCTGGAAGAACTCTGCAGTTGACAACTTTCTGCATAGTCCCTCCTCATGCCTGGAGGGCAACTGAGTTCAGTAATGTCATGGACCCCTTCCAGCTACAGGACTCGAGTCCTGCTGAAAACACTATGCCACATCCCTCAATGTCCACCACCAGCCACTCTCTCCTTTGGCATTTTAACAGCTCCAAAGGAAAACTCTTGGGGACCCAGTTTCTGAAGCCTGGTGAGTCATGTCATCAAGTTAAATGATGCCACCTGCATACTTTGCTTCATCTGGAAGGCTTTTGAAGTCTGTTTTTAAAGAGTCTGAGCAGCTGGCCACCAGATGCTAGTCTCCACCCCTTGAGTTGTGTTCATGGCTTATAGTTGGGATAATTTAATTGACCAATCCTCACTTACATTGGTGCTTATTTACTTCTAAGCTGTACTTTCATTGTTACATGGCATTTAAATCCAGGACAATGGACAACTTAATGAAAAGAGGGTTAAAAGAGAACCAGGAAAATTGTCCCAAGGATAAGGTAGCTAGAGCCAACAAAAGTTTCAGAATTTTTAGTTTAGAACCTTGTGCCTAGATAAGTAAATAAATTAAAATAAATACATAAAAATAAGACCAGCTTACAGGTAACGATTAAAAATCATAGTACCAAATCATAGTACATTTCAAGATATCTAACACTTATCAGACGTATATCTGTGGTACGATGAAATGAGGACAACCCAAGGCATGTTTGAAGATCAATAAATAGTCAGACTTTTGCCAAATATGGTGGCATTCACTTTTCTGCAGAGGGTATGCAGGCTGAACAGAAGAGTCAGAATTCTGAAGATAATTGCAGAAATTATTTTCAGGATTTTTTTCTTTCTAAATCAATTTTATATAGGCATAATTCATATATAATAAAATGCAGCCATTTCATATGTACAGTTCAATGAGTTGTACAGTTTCATATGCACATTTCGTATGTACAGTTCAATGATTACAATATCTACCATTGTAATCAACACCACAATCAAAATATAGAAAGTTCCCATAACTCCTAAAAGCTTTTTTGAAGCCCCTTTGCTTTCAATCCTTACCCTAAACCCAGCCCAGACAACCACTGATCTGCTTTGTCACTATTGACTGGTTTTGCCTGTTCCAGAATTTCCTATAATGGAATCAAAACCATATGCTTTTTTGTATCTGATTACTTTGGTTCATCATTTATGAGATTCACCCATATTCCATAAATCAGATATCAGCCATGCTTTCTATTTTTGTGTGATGAGTACTATTCCATTGATTTGGCACAATTTTCTTATTCATTCACATATTGATGGACAGTTGGATTGTTTCCAGTTTTATTGCTGAGTAATGTTCTATCATATGGATATACCACAAAATGTTCATCTACTCATTTGTAGATATTTTTATGTTCAGTGTTTTTCTATCAAGAACAAGGCTCTTACGAACAGTTTTGTATTAATTTCTTGCAGACATATTCTTTCATTTGTCTTGGGCAAATCACCTAAGAATGGAATTGCCAGGTTTCATGATAAGAGTATATTTAACTTTATATGAAAGTGTCAATCACTTTTCTACAGTGGTTGTATCATTTTATATACTCATCGGCATTGTATAAGAGTTCTAGTTGCACCACACTTCTCAACTCTTGGCACTGACAGTCTTACATTTTAGCCATGGTGGGGAGGTGTGTAGTGTTGTTGCCCCACTATATATTTCATCTGCATCCCCCTGCATGAATATTTAGGACACTTTTTAAGGCAGGAGGAGAGGAGACCTGAGCTCAGAAGCAAACAGAGAAGGTTAATGGGTAGGGTTACCATATATTTCAGTGTGTAGGACAGTTCTGATTAACGCTTGGTGTCCTGGTTTAATTACCCTTTATTAGTCAGTTTAGGCTGTCATAACAAATACCATAGTCCGGGTGGCTTACACAACAGGAAATTATTTCTCACAGTTCTAGAATCTGGGAAGTCCAAGATCAAGGTGCTGACCAATTCAGTCGCCCAATGAGGGCTCTCTTCCTGGTCTGCAGACAGCTGCCTCCTCTCCGTGTCCTCAGATATTACAAAGCTCTCTTCTGTTTCTTCTTATGAGGGCACTAATCCCATTATGAGGGCCTCATGAACTCATCTAAACCCAATTACCTCACAAAGCTCCCATCTACAAATGCTATCACATTGAGTGTCAGGGCTTCAACATATGAATTTGAGGGAGGACACAATTCAGACCATAGCAGCCTCATAATGGCAAATTTGGATTGCATTTTGCTATATTTGAGGTTGGATTTGTGTTCATACATCAGGTTGCAAGAGCAGAAATTACTCAATAAGACTTCATCACATTTATGCTACAATTATTGTAAACTTTGATAACATTAAAAAGTATACACTGCTATGTCTTTTGTGTTATTGAACCATAAGCTGTCTTTCAAATATAGTCCAGTATTTTGGTTTGAAGAATGAAGCTTACAGCATAAAGTGTGACGCAATTGCATAGAACCACTATTATTAACAAAAAAATTATTTCAAGATTCGGCTAATTCTAAAGTAAATTTGAAGATTTGTCTTCTCACACATTCAAATAACATTTTATTTTGACCCTTTGTGAATTGAAAGAATCACAATCCATAATTAGGTATAAGTTTATCCATGAAGGCAAAATAAAAGTTGGGCCAAGGATTCTGTCCATCCCTGAAACCAAAACCAAGAAAAACTGTTTTCTTGATTTCATTCCCATTGCCTCTTTCATTCTGGCAATAACTACCATCAGAATGTAATCGTTTCAATTTCACAGTCGATCTCTTTTCTTATTAGGGTGCACAATATGAGAATGTCCAATCCCAAGCATTTGTATCTGGTAGCACTTAACAACTGTTTGAAAACAGATGAAAGCATGCACGCATCCCTGAAATTTACTTCATGAGGCTGACCACATTTTCACAACATAGCCTTTCAAATGGTATCATTCTTACATGGCTTCCTTTGACAGTTGTTTTTAGTATACATGTAAATACATGATATTATGTGAAGCACCATGGATAATAGAAAGTTACAAACAAGTTTAAGACATGATCCCAGCCCTTGAGAAACTTAGATTTTAGTACAGAAAAAAGCACAAAAGGCACATGCATGAAGAACTGTCACAAAACGCAGAAAGTGTTAAGTACCCTGTGTGTGAGATAAACAACTGCAGCTTGAAAGCATTGAGTGTCCTTGTAAGCAGGGCTTTACTCTGCCAAGAGAACTGTGCATGCAAGAGGTAGTAGCCAAGTGAGGAATAAAGTCATGCTTTCATTAATAGCTGGGAGAGTGCCCATTAATACCACCCTCTGGTTGTGGAGAAGAAAAGCTGATCTCTGAGAATTGGGTTAAAGCATAAGGCTTATGCTTTGAAGTCGAAGAAAGCTTTGCTACTCCCAGCCTCCCACCCCCAAACCTGCAAAGCCAGTGCCAAGCCCAGTTTTTTGATCAACTGTATAGATCAAAAATCTGAAACAGAGTAAAAGAATGGTACATCCACCCCGTGGGGAGATGACTTGCCTGTAAACACACACAAAAAAAGAAAATTAAAAGTTATTCACGTCTCCTGGGAACAGAAAGGGAAATGTAAACAAGAGGATTGTCCACCCTGAGAAGATGGATATTTCCCTGGTCTGCCTCAGAATAGGAAGAGAATTCAACCAGAGAAGCCCTAAACTTTCAAGGTCGTGTCCCCACCAATGGTGAACCTTGGCCAGTGAATTTCAGTCTTGGACCAAGCAGATTATAACTTCTATTTTGTTAGAGGGAAACTAGACAAGGAAAAAAAAAGATTATGGAAAAGAGAGGAAGTAATATTATCTATTTCTGTTCTGTGGGTTGAAGATGAGAGGTGAGCAGAGGGATAGGAATATTCTCCGTCTCCCCACTTGTATCCTTACTATAGAACAGCCTCTATTTGAATGTTTTGCATAATATTTGTATCATAATGTTAGTACATAATGCTCATCAAAATAAGCATTTTTTGAATCAAGTGGTTTTTTGCAAATCATGGAATATTTTACCCCTTAGTAAAAGATTAAATGAACACATGGTACCAATTTTTCACAGCTTCCTGTATCCATGTCTTTTGGTGGACTCTTTCACACCGACTTTGGGCTTGAGAATGAGAAGTGCTTTTGACAATGGGTCAATAACAAACTTGAAAAGTTTGTTTCAAGTGAAAACTTGAAAAAGTTCTTGAATATTTACAACTTTTCTCTTGGACATTTTCAGTTGCCTAGGGACATGCCCAGACTGTCCTGCTGGAGGATGAGCCACATGAGACAGTGCCAGTTGCCCCAGCCAAGGCCATCCTAGATCAGCCAGCAGACCACTAGACATATGCATCAGCTTCAGCCAAGACCAGAAGAACCGCCCAGCCAAGCACAACCAAGACCAGGAGAACTGCCCAGACAACCCACAAATTTATAAAGAATAATAATAAATGGTTAGTGTTTTAAGTCACTAAGTTTGGGGGTTCTTTTGTGTAGTAGTTCCTCAATATACCCTTCATGGAGATTCCCATACATAACTAATATCATCCAAACTTATTTTACCATATGCCTCTATCCATGGAACATCTCAGAGTATGATTTCACAGACAATAGTTCAGAGAAACACTGTGATAAAAAAAAATTAATAGAAGTGACCCAGGATGCCAATTTTAGAGCTATAATAAAGAAAGGACAGTGAGGATTTGATGATGAAATGCTTGGAGGAAGAAAAGGAAGTAAAACTAATAACATAGGCTTAAAATCCAAAGCATTTGAGAGGACTGTATTAATGACAGAATTAGGCAACTCAGAAAGAGTGGCTTTGAGGGAAAATAGTTGTGATATACTAAGAAATATTAAAACCCTGAAGGGGATGCATTATCCCCAGAAATTGAGATCCAGCAGGCATTAGAAAAGCAAGAATAATGCCAGGGGAGAAGTTGAATCATTCTATAGATTCTAAATGGTGAATGCCTGACTTGTGAAAGGAGACCATGCAGAGGGATGAGCGTCAAGGGACAATTAATACACCTTAGAACATATGACGTAGGTGCCACATACTCAGAGGCCAAGAGTGGGAAAATGACTTCTCAAGGCCAATAGCAGAGTCAAGACTGTAACTCAGACTTTGATTTCTTGGTCACCTTACTACACTGCTCATGAGTCATTTTGCCATTAATTGGATATTGGCTCACTGGAGGGCAGCCAACCAAGATGGTAACCTAATTGAAATCATATTGCAGGAAGAAAGTCAAAAAGCCACATTTGTTGAACTTGAAGAAAGGAAAATGAAGTTGATGGGGAAGGAGGAAGGCTGAAAGCCACCTTTAGATATTTGAAAGGCTCTTATATGTGGAAAACAGAGCAGGAATATTCTCCGTTGCTCAAAGAATTATTCTAATGCCATGTGAAGCTGTGGTGCCCTTTCTCTGGGAGCATTGAGCAGAAATGGCATGACCATTTGCCAAGTCTGTACAGATGGATCAGAAATAGAGTGAGAGAGTGAATTAGAACACTCAAGTCTTCTTCTAAATCTATGATCCTATGGTCTACAAACATATCTTTTCTAGTCTCCTTTTCTGGTTTTTATGATCTGCAATATGCTGATCTACTACTTTAAATCACAAGAAAGTAAAAAGGGACCTTCAGATTCTTTCACCATGACCAAAACCTATGAAAGGTGAATCAGAGACTGAAAACTCAAAGAAATTACTTCTTCCCCTTTTGTGTCTCCAGTACCCAACAGTGACAAGTACACAGAAGGCATCTGTGCATCATCTGACAATTTTGAGGAGGGTCAGCACCACCTGAGTGGCTTCACCTTGAAGCTGAGATCGGATCATTTCCAACCACTCTGAATAAAGAACATTTCAGTTGATATCCAATCTTCAAACATCAGTAACATTGTCTTCCAGAGTAGGATGGAGTTTCCCAGCAAGGTTCAATTCTCCTTTGGACTCTTCTTTGATGTCTTCACATGCTTGATAGAACTCAGCAAAGGCTTTATTATAAAATCCAGGTGAAGCTACCTGGGTTTCAGGATGTAATTTGTAACTTGGCTGCTACATGCAAGCAAAGGAAAAGAAATAAAGTTAACTATGAGAGCACAAAGCTTAATATATGAAAAATGTTCAAACTTTATAATTATATTCAGATAGAGAAGTGCATCCTGCCTTTAGCAGTTTAGAGCATCTTTCAGAAGTAATGTGTATTTACCTTAACTATCAATCTTAACAATGAATGCCGAGGAAAATACATCATTTAAGCATATTTTCTTCATTTGGCATGGAGAACGTGTTTCCACCAGCATTTAAAAGCTCAGATTGCTAGAACCAGACAGCCTAGGTTCAAATCCCAGATTTGGCTGTGTGACCTTAAGCTGGTCATTTAACCTGTGCTTCAGGCTTCTCATCTGTAAAATGAAGATAACGTTAGTATCTACTTCATAGGATTGCTGGGAGAATAGAATGAGTTAATACATTTATAGTGCACATAAAACAGTGTCCAGTGCATAATTAATGCTCGGCGAATTTTTGTAATTATTGTTATCGTTGTTTAAAATGATAGAGGAGAAAAGGCGCTGACCCATTTAAAAGGATTTGTGGAATGAAGGAAGCCACATTTCTAACAGAATCACTCCCAGTATTTGAGGTAGAAACAAAATGTATGAACCAGGACTTTCTGTACCTCTGTTCAGAGGCAATTCAAAGCAAGTAGGAAAAACACGTGGCCTGAGGGAAGGGCAATATACAGAAAGTGTAGCTCCCAGTTAGCATCAATGGAATGTTCATCCTATTTCCACTGAGAAGCAGCCTGAAGCAGTCAATGTCAGGACACACAGTAAAACAGATGTTTGGGGAAGTGGAGTTTATAATAGTTAAATGCTAAGAAGAATAGTTAGCTTGTAACTTGGAGTTTATAATTTCCTTTATCCTCTGCTTTGAAGGTGGCTCATGAAATTTAACAGTCATTTAATTCATCGCATGATTTTCTTCATAAATGCATGTATTTTTAAAAGATGGAGTGTTAATTTTGTTTTCAACATCTATTTCTCTCACTAATCATCCCATGGCTTTCAGTTTACTTAACTCATTAGCACACAATTTATAAACCTTAAATTTGTGCAAGTACTCACAACTGACACTTGGCTGGATTATATTTGCAAGAACAAGGGATTTATCATTAACATAAAAATAGCTATCAAAGGGTAAAACTTTCAGTTATATAAGATGAATAAGTTCTAGAGATCTACCCTACAGCATAGTGCCTATAGTTAACAATACTGTGTTGTACCTTAGAAATTTGCTAAGAGGGTAGATAGTATATTGTATGTTCTTAACACAAACTAATAATAATAAATAAGGAGAGTGGGAAGAATCTTTTAGAGGAGATGGATAGGTTTGTGGCATTGACCATGGTTTCATCCATGAATACTTAGCTCCAAACTCATCAAGTTGTATACATTAAATACGTGCAGCATATTGTATGTTGTTATAGTTCAATAAGTTGTTTTTTAAAAAAATAAGCATTGTTTACTGAACACTTGCTATGTTGTGCCCTGTTCTGTATTCTTTAAATATATTATTTCATTTAATCTCCCAAGAATCTTTCAAGCTACCTGTTTTAGAGCAATTGACACTGGCTAACTCTAAAACATATATCCCAAAATTCAGTGGAGGAATACAATGTGAGTTTGTATACTACTCAGCAACGCCTGCTGCAGGTCAAGCAGCCCTCCTGGGCAGCGATCTGCTAAGGGATGCAGCGCAAAGGGTTTGGGGATCCTTCTGTTATAGGACCCACCGCCTCTGAGTCCTGCTTCCAGCCACATGGAGGGGGGAGAAAGAACGAACGTGGAGTACCTGCTGCCCCAGTTCTTGACTACCTCAGCCCAGAAATGCCCCCCACCCCATTATTTCTGCTCACATCCCATTGACCAGAAATCAATCACACAGTCAACTGCCCTGCAAGGGAGGCTGGGAAATGTAGAGGAACATACAGACATCAGTAAACACCAAAAGTATCCGCCATAGTTTACCCTCAGGTTACCAAGGATCGATTTCCTTTCCTCTTTCCAAACACAGTGCATGCCTCCCCCTCCCCCAAAGGAAACATCAAATTCTACCCGGTCTCTGCATTCAGCTCAAAGCCCAGGACTGGGTTATGTGAAGTTTTCTATGTAACTCTGGAAATTCTCTGCATAACATGGCCGTCTCTTGATCCAGTGACCTATGAATTAAAAAGGAAGACATCTATGAACAAAACATACAAGTCATCTCTCTCTGTCTCTCTCTCTGTCTCTCTCTCTGTCTCTCTCTCTCTCTCTCTCACACACACACACACACACACACTATACAAATGATATAACAGTGATAGGATAACCACAATAAAAATTCCCATTTAGGAAAGGAACAAATGAGAAGCACACAGCAGCCATTGATACCCAGGCTGGCCAGGCAGACATAGTAAAGTGCCCCCATCTTGTGGGTGGAGGAGGTTCTTGAGATGGCCCCGGTTCTTCTCTCTAGGGAATCCTCCCTTGTCCATTCTTCTCCTTGGACACCTTGGAGTGGGTGTTGGTGAGCCTGCCTCCCTGCAAGCCAAGTTGGTCTCCTTCTGGTGAAAGAAGTTGTTTTCAGTCTTGAAAGACATGTTTTAGTACAGGCTTATTGGGTTTTTTAGTAATAAAAGCCCCCCAAAATTGCTAGGCTCTTGCAAGTTATCAAATGCAGATACTCTCTCTCCATTCCCTTTTAATTCTGTTTATAATTTAGCCATGTCCTTCCTGAGCTCATGTCATACTTGAACCACCTTGCCAAATGCAGTCAATAGTAGCCAACATACACAGCTAGTGTTTTGGTTTTTCTCCATCCTTTTTCCTAAAGCTACAAGGTTATTTGGCACATACTGCTTTCCAAGTTGTCATAGGTGTCAGTTTCACCAAATGTTTTGCCACTGCAAAACATGGAACTTCACCTTTCCAGTCTCTGGTGTCAGTGCCCTTGCCACCCACCTATTAGGCCAATACCACCTAGTATAGGTTTTTGTTGAACAGTGTCCCACATCCATGACCAATTTTAGTACTAGTCTGGAAAAGTAATGCTAGCTGCTGTGATGAACATCCCTAAATCTCAGTGACTCCTCAATAGGTCTTACTAAGTACCTGATACATAGTGAGCTGTTTAATCAACATTTGTTGCATAAATGCAGTATTATGTATGTAATATATGCAGATTGGTTGTTTTGACTTATTTGTATTTAGTCTTTCACAATTAAGGAAACCAAAGTTTAAAGAAATTAAGTAACACACCCAAGGTCACATAACTGGAATGTGGTAGATCCGGGATCTGAATCCAGGTCTATGACCCTAGATGCGCTTGTGCCTGCAGACCTCTCCCAAGCAGAAGCCAGAATGAAAACAGACCTCCTCCTTTTCTCTGCATTCACAGCAAAGAAAACCTAAAACCTGACCATTTCCCTGCAGTTTTAGATTTTTTCTCTCTTTGCACAATTTCAATCAGAAGTACTATCCTCTGTCCATTGCATAATAGAGACTTTAGGTGGCTCAAAAACATAGCAGAAAAGAATCCATAGTTTTTGAAATAAAAAATGAGGTTTTTGTCCTGAAACTTGTTTGCATAACTCTGCACAGTGAACATACTTAATAGTTTGTGCCCATGTCAATATTTCTATTCTCTACTGATAATCTGTTTATTCAACTGATGCTTTCTTTTCATTTAGGGGATTTTATTACATCATAACTATTCATTAATGTATGCCTTATCCTATGTTTATTTCTGTACAAGCTTTGACCTACTAACCACCCCTAATAGGAACATATATGCAAACCAAAATTGCCAAAACTGTTGATTGATCTGAACATATATTCAATGCTTTATTCCTTCATTCAGTATTTATCGAGCATCTATTATTTAATCAAGTACTAAGCAAGACCTGTTTTGAGATATACTCTATAATATTTTTAAAATCACCATTTTCAGTTGACCACACTTTAAGTTGGCTGTAATTTGAAAATTTGAATTCACAAATGTTTGCATGTATGTGTGTGCGTGTTTAGTGATAGCTGGGGAAAGGTAGTAGAAATGGGAACATTTGTAACACTGGCTGCAGACCAAATGTCAGAAGATTTATTCAACTACATAGACAGACCCTGCAAAATAAGTAACTTTCCCAGGATTTATGATTCACATATAGGACAAAGCTTAAAATAAGACCAATGCAAACAACATTACTTTAGGTATTTTTGCCTTTCATGAAAAAAAAAAGGTACAATAATTTTAAATTTTCAAGCAGATAAATTAGGGACAGAGTGTATGGGAATAATTCTGTTAGCAAAACTGATGGTTAAACATAATTCCAGTAGTATCATTGTTCCATAAGTTGGGGCATTAACTTTCTTGCGTGTGTGTGGTTTTTTTTTGTTTTGTTTTGTTTTTTTGCTTCCAGTGAAATGGTGCCATTTGTTCCTTAGGCATCACTTTAAAAGGCAAAAGCAACTGGAAATAACATGGAGAGAAGAGCAATGGGTGAAAGAGAGAAAAAGAACTGTTCGGATACCTGACACTCTTGCTTTCATTTAGTTCAGCCTGAGGTTTGCAGAACATGACCCTCTCCTGCTCATTCCTAACTAGTGTATATATTAAGTTCTTTGAAATGTGAGTATTATGGGAAGGATCGCAGTTGCTTTAAATTATAGAAGTTGGCAAGTGCCTGGGAGAAGGAGTGGGAGGTTGTTTAAACTGAGAAAGACAGTTGCAAAACTTCGTACAACAGCATGAGCTCCAAGCTTCAAACACATTCGCATGCTCAAACGAGCACTTTATTTTTCATCAAGTTATTTTTTGCATTGTTTTGGAGCAGTTTTGAATAATAAACACATAGTTCTGCTTTAAATTTTTTAATGGTTTCTAAATTCATGGAACAACCAAAGCAAGGAAGCCTCATGTTTTGGGGAAACGTTTGATATCAGCCATGCCCAGAAAAGGTAAGTTACCATTTTCACTGCAATTTTTCTCCTTTTCCCTCCTGTTTGGCCTTCATCAGAATATTTTCTGAGAGAACCTTAGATAGCTATTTGTAAAGAAATGGGAGAATTTGTAGAAAGCATGTCAACGAATAATAAATCAGAGGTTAGAAAACCTCAGCAGTAGTGAGTGAGTTCTCCTACTTTCTATTCTGTTTGATGCATGAACCTCTGTGAAATATTGTGTCTTTAACTGCATGAAAAATGTCTTAGAAAATGTGAGGAGGTCTTCAAAATCTCCAATCTGATGAGTCTAGCATTTACCGGCGTGGTGATGGGTTAACTGTGATTGCGAAGGTCAGAGTATCTATGTTTTATTATTCCATTATATGCAACTCAACTTCTGGAGCCGTGATCCTTCTGTTAACTCAGAAATCTTTCCCAAGGAAGATTTTAATGTCATTCCAAAAATACTCTCAAACGTGGTTACTATGACTTCTTATAAACTTGTTTTGCAGAATATGTTTTTAAAAGGTAAATAAATCACTTGACTTTTCCTTTGTAACGACATGGGAGGATGTTACAGATATTATATATCCTGAGGGGGGAAAACAGTTCAACGCAACTTTCGTTAATTCAAGTCACAGTCGGCTGACAATGTTGTTATCTGAACAGGGTGACTTTGCCTTTTCCATTACGCCTCATAAACAGGTGGGGAGCAGAGAGGCTAAGATATTTACTTGTTTTTCTATGCATTGGTCATATGAGAAATATCTTGTGGTTTGAGGTGGAGGGAAACGTAAGCGTGTGATGGGTTCCCTGATTTCCCTGAGAAAGTTTCTGTTATCGGAGCTCCCATCTTTCCGAGGCAGAATTCCAGGTGCAAAAACTAGATCTTCACAGAAATCTGCGATTTTTTCCGGCAGGCTAAGAGTTTATCACAGCCCCACATTCATGCACGCACACACACTCACAGGCAGAGGTTTAAAAGTCCCTGTGTGTTCCGAGTGAGTTTGAGTGGTTTGGGGCATCTAGGTTGACCTCAGTCTGCAAAACGCACCGGGACAGAAACATTAGCAAACAAGCGTGGGTGAGAATGTGAGGGCTGCCCGGGGAACCCCGCTCTTGGGCCGAGAGGGCTCCACTTTCTTGCCATACTTGCTCTGGCTCTGTTTCTGGAATATTTTTTCCTTCTGTGTCAAATTCTAGTTACATAAGGTGGATTATTGCGGCTTCCTCTGCTGTATGGTGTTAGTGAAAGGAAACGGATAAGGTCAGAGGAAGGACATTATTACAGAAAAGTGAGGAGGCAGCTGGATCAGCTCATTGCAAGGTGGTCAAGAGATGCCATTAGTCACTTCTCTCTGTCCATAGCTGTTAGTGGAGTAAGCAACCCGCCGCTGCCAATTCATTGCCCTTCTCTTTCTGGTATCTTCTCTGTGCTCATTTTCTCCTTCCACTTGTGTCTGCACCGGCCGCTGGACATTAAGAGAGGAGCAGTGGGCTGGACCAATGAGACGAGTACTATTGTCTCCCTCCCGTCCTCTCAGCCCACCCCTGGACCAGTTGGGGAAGCCCCCACCCTATTCAGAGTGGGGTCTCCAGGGCCCCACCCATGACCTCATCGCAGGCAGCCGAGAGCTGGGATGGCCAGCGGTTGCATGGCGCCTGAGTGCACCCTGGGATCGGGTGCGGCCGAGAAATGCACAGTGTGGCATGACGTGACTGTGAGGAGCTGAGCGCGCACTTCCCACCACGGGCTCTGGTGGAGGCTGGCAGCATCTCTGGAAGCCAGGCCCACCGGGCCCACCAAGCCCCCGCCCCTGGGCTCGAGGAGGCCCTGAAGAGGACGAAAACAAAAAGTTGATCAGGGTTGTTAACACGGCCCAAGCCAGCTGACTCATCTGAGGCACAGTCACTGGGGGGCTTTGTAATGAAACCTGGACGGAGCCCTGGAAAGGACAGGTCAGGGTTGTCCCAAAACGGGTGCTGATGAGAGACAGAGAGAGACCCAAAGTGACCTAATCCCGCTTCCTCATCTCAGCGAGGCTGGGAGAGAAAGGCAGCTTCTGCGAAGGATGAAGGAAGAGAGTTTTAACTAAGGAACTGTTGGGAGTGGCTTTGGGTGTGAACCAGGCTTAGCCCAGGTTTGGGGTACAGTATTAGGCCCCAGGTTTATGAACCTGGATCTGAAAAACCCCAAGCTCAGGGATCAATGGCTGAGGGGTTATTAAGGGGTTCAATAACCCTTAACTGAGTCTCCACTCTGAGTCAGATGCTTTACCAAAGCTCTTTGAACGTGGTCCTTAACAAAGACCAAACAGTATAGAAAGTACAGTGAAAACACAAAGGGGTGCTATGCAAAATGGCCTGCTGAAATCAAAGAAAGCTTCCCACAGAGTTGCATTTGACCTAGACCTTGGAGAATGAGTAAAATATCATGAGAGAGCCAAGAGGGACAAGGGTATCCATTCAGAGGCCAGCATGCAGGGGCACAGAGGTAGAAAGATGATGGCTGTGCCCATAAACCAAGTCGCTTGGGGTGGCAAGGCTCTATTTCCCAAAGTGTCTTCCAAGGAACACCAGTTTCATGGGTTATTAATAAGAGAATAACCCAAATATTTCCTGGTCAGGCAAATTTGGAAATGTTGAAAGCTGTGCACCACCGTGGATCAGAACTCCAGCTTTGGGGTCACAAACGTCTGGCTTCAAATCCCAGCTCTACCCCTTAACTGCTGTGTGAACTTGGATCCATTCAAACATCAGTTTCTCCATATGTCAAATAAGGGTAGTATTCATATCCATCTTCTAGGGGCATTCTAAGGATTCAATTAGAGACGCCATATAAAGGCCTACTATCCAAGTGCCTCATATATAATGGGGGCTTAATGAATATTAGCTATTCTTATTAGCTATTAAATGCTTGTTTCTTTACTGAAGGACTTCTCACACATTTTAGTTAATTAATGTGTCCCCTGACTGCCATGAGTGGGTTATTAATTAGAATCTAATGTTTTCCATGAAACTATTTCTTTCCCAAGGAGTATCACACAGACCATGGAATGCATGCTGGAAAATGGCGAGATTGAGTTGTCCTGCTGAGTTGAGGGCACATGTCCTTCAAGCACACAAAGTTTCCCAAGATGTAATTGAAATTTACCAATTCCCGCCAGCCACTTCACAAATTGTCTCCTATATTTCTACGAAATAGAAGCCTAACATCTGGGATTCTCATACCTAAGAAAATTGACTGTTTTAAAAAACTATTACAAACTTTAAGGAAAAGAAAAAGTGGAAGCAAAGAAATTCTTGTCAGTATTTCCTCACTTGAAAAGTCAGCTTTTGCCCAAGTTGAGGACCTACTATGTAGAGGAAAATGAAATAGAGACAAGCTAGAAGAAAACATAATCTTACCTTCAAGGAGTTATCGATTGAATGGGAAAATGAAACGTGCATTCCAATATCTAAAATGCAAAATTAGATATTGCAATAGCAAGTATAAGAGAGGCTCAAAGTGAGTAGGAATTCAAAGAAGAGGAGACCACAGGTTTCTGGAGAAATAGGAGTAATAGTCACATTCTTGGACATTTACTGTGTACAAGGAACTGTGCTGAGTACTTTATGATTAATGTATCTTACAACAAGTCCACAAAGTGGTTGTGGACTTACCCATTTCACAGATGAGAAAACTAAGCCCCAGAGAAATTCAGTAACCTTCCTAGAGTCTTTCAGTATTTAAGTGGCAGAGTAAGATCTCAAACTCAGGTCCATCTGTTGTTCTGTATCCCTCATCCAGGGGAGACACCTTGGAGGAGATAACAAGCAATCTGGCCTTGAAGGATGGATAAGGTTGGTTGGAGGGGCCTTCCAAGCAGAGAGAAGAATGTTTCCAAAGGCACAGGACAGAACAGCATGGGCAGTAGCAGGAAAGCTGCCCTCACAATGACTTAGGAAGATTAATCAGAGCTCAGCAAAGGCAGAGATTTAACTTCCAGTTAGGAAGTAGACTTGTCCAGGCAAGAGACAGCAGCAGCAGCTGCTCATGCAGCAGTTAAGGAATGGCGGTGCACATTGGGCACAGTCTACTCCAAGACGTCGACCATCTCAA
Organism: Indri indri; assembly: GCA_004363605.1. Lineage (NCBI taxonomy): Eukaryota > Metazoa > Chordata > Mammalia > Primates > Indriidae > Indri > Indri indri. The sequence goes on along the minus strand of RJWJ010010147.1, from coordinate 24,747 downwards.
TGGTCTTGCACAATAACAACCCTGAGACCACACTAAATCCAGATTCTATGTGGGCCTCAGTCTAAACCCTGTAAAATGGGAGGAGGTGAAGAACAGGAGGGCTAGAAAGGACTAGTTGTCCTCTGAAGGCCCTCTCAGTCCTCAAACTCCATGAAGATAACACTCTAAGTACTTTTATGGAAATAATTAACCATACAGTTCCCAATTCGATCACCAGGCTCCAAACTTCTCCTTCATATCAAGCAGGCAGATTTCCAAAAGAACATTAGGGTCTACAAAGTTTTATGGTTTACGGCTATAGCAATTACATAGTAATGTTATTGGCACGCAACGATTAGGGGAGGGTGCATTTTATTATATCCCTCCAGGAGAAACTTTTGTCCATCCTCCTGGCTGTCTGCCTTTTTCAAAATCCAGCTGTCTACTTCTCGTGACTGAGAAGACTGACTGCAGTTTGTACCATGTCAGGCTCTTGTGGTGCTTTGAATGATACTTATTCATGTAGGTGTCTTGCAACCTTCTGCAGCTCCCAGATAGGTGGTAAGAGCAGAGATTCATTCACCTTTAGATTCTCCAATGCCTTACAACTATAGCAGGTATGAATCTTAATTTACAAATGCAGGTCTACAAGAAATGTCATTTTCCTTTATTTTCTTGAATTTAACTTAAATCTGAATCCAAGAGTCCATGCCAGCAGGAGCTTTAGTTTCTGAAATTATTGAGACTTCTACCTCCACCACTTCTAACACCAGGGTCAGGCAAAAATCTTGGGAGGTCGTCCATCAATTATGCCCACTCTTATAAATTTCCTGTCCTTTTGATTTCTGTGGATTCTGCTTTCAAACCCTGCTCGGGAACCTGGTGTCTGAGCAGTACCAGGCAGCCCTCCCCTCTGAGGTCTGGCCGTGCGGGGTGAGCACTTCCACCTCTCCCAGATACACCAGCCCCCAGTCTTCCCAGGCCTCAGAAAACCTCCCATCAAAAGTCCCTCATTCCCCACTCCCCAGCATACAGGCTTGGGCTTGGACTTTCTGAAAAGAAAAGAAGTGTTTTCAAGAAACTTCTTCCTGCTCTGCAAAACCCTTGAAGCAAGAAAATGCAAAAGGTTAAGCAACACTTTTGAAATGATAAGTTGGAGGTGAAGATCAACACACAAATTAATATTTCAGTAAGTTTTTCTGTTACCCACCCAATAGATATCCAATAATCGTCAGTGAAATAGGTGCCCAATAGATGAAAAAGTGGCTTCTTCAAAGTTACTCATTTTACCACCAGAGGAGCTATTCATTAGGATCAGATTAATAGTGTCTTTTTATTAAGTGCCTATTGTCTGCCAATACTTTATACATATTGTCTCTTTGTCCCCATTTTCTAAATAAGGAGAGGTACATAGCTTACCTGCAATTACTAAGAGATGCAGCAGGTAGGTGTTTAAACACACGTTGTGCCTGTCTCCAAAAACCTACACTGCACCCTTTCCACACTGCCACAGGGACTCTCAGAAAGGATTCCTTATTTTATATTTGGCAATCTGGAGCTCTGCCCTTGACTAATCCTTCAGTAACCATTCCCAATTAAAATTTATTTTAAATGGAGTTTTTTTTTCACCATAAACACAGTATGACTCTGCCTGATATAGTAATGCACCCAAAGAAGGGTTTATTACCCCATTTCATCAGTCATCTGCAAGGTGGCAGGGTGGGAGATTCAATCCTATTTGAGAGGTAAAGCGCTCTGGCCAAGGCCACAGCGTTAGAAGAGAGCTTAAACTTCCATACGTGTTTATCTATCTTCTCCTCCAAGTCAAAAGGAGGAAGCTGGTTCTAATTAATGAAAGGCTAATTGTAGCATAGTATTAAATATTGGCAGTTTTAGGGCCTTCATATGCTACCAATCATATAAAGCCATAGCTAATGTAGTTGTTATAAAGCACATCTTACCAGACCAGATGTACTCTGACAATATTTGAGAGCTGTCATTAAAACATTAATCGCTGGCCTTGCCAGCAGCTAACACCCCCAAAACAGCTTATTCTCTTAAATTGGTAAGCGATTTTTTCAGTTTTTTTCTTGAACCAATAATTTATTTAGGAAAAGCTTTTTATGAAGTAATTTTTATCCCATTTCACTCTAAAAATCTAATTTGACATGAATGGAATCTTAGTTAAGGGATTCTTTGAATGTATCAGAGTTACCAACACTTTTAATCACAGGTGTCTCTATCAGTTCCCCACATCATTAGCATTTCCTCCTTTCCTTCATAGTAAAGACCATATTCCCTGGCATGGTCCCAGGGCCCTTTGTAGAATATTCCTCTAGACCGTCTTCCTCGTCTGCCTTCATCCCCACCTCGCTCCTCCGTACACCCAATACCACCCACGGTGAACCCATCACCTCTCTTTCTCAGGCATTCTTCTCCGTGGGACATGGGTCTAAAGAATCTGAGTCCATTCCCTCGACTTTGTGCAAATTGTGTCGAATCATATAAAATTACTGACCTTCAATCATTTTATTATTTACCAAAAAATGGCAATTTTATATGACCCCAATATAATCTGGAGAGGTAAAGAAAGACTCTCATTTCTTGAGGACAGTTTATATCCCAGGCTCTTAAACATTAATATAACAAAAACGTGTTGATTGCCATCCTGTTTGTTCCTGAGGCTGAGATGGGATGGCATCCAAACAGACTTTTAGAATTTATCCAAGCCACAGGTCTCACTTTCAGCTTCAATGCCAGCAGTAGCAAAAACTCATATTTAAGAAGGCCACCACTTCCATTATTTGAGAACGCCTCTGCTCCCCGGAAATTCTTCCTTATTATGCTGGAATCTCGTCCTTTTTTAGCAACTCTCAATTGGTCCTTGTTCTGATTTTAGAAGTAGCAAGGAAAAGTCTTTCCTCTGGCATTTTAAATACTTGACGACTGTCATCATCTACCTTCCCCATCCTTGAGGTCTTCCTGGCTGAGTTTACAGGGAGGACTTTCCCTAGACACCCTGAGGTTCACCCAGGATATGCTCCTCTTGAAACAGACATCCAGACTTGATCACCAGATTCCAGATGACTTTCACGACTCATGCCAACTCCGTATCAGCGCTCTGGGATGGATGGCTATCTGAAACCCTGTACTGAGAAAGATTTTGAATGCAATCTGGACTTAGCAAGAAGGTATATGGAGTGCAATTAGTGATGTCTAAGGGAGAATCAGATATTTGCCAGGGCTGTTCCAACTACTACTACTCTGGATATCATCTGATACCCCAGAGTACGGGGGAACTATTATCATTTTGGATTTAAATACTCTATTTTCCTTGATGCTAAATTTGCATCAGCATTGCTAGTAAGCCCATTTCATAAAAGATCAACTAAAACATTCAGATTATTTCTTCAACATAGTTGCAGCAAAACCTGTTTTCCCCCGTGATGTGGTGCTGCTTTTCCTCACAGTTAACTAAAAAGAATGAAAAATCTGGACTTATGATCTCTTTGTGTGCTACTTTCAGCCCTAACCCTTCCTGGCTGTGTGATTGTAAGTGAATTATTTGAACTCTCTGAGTGTCATCATTGAAAATGGGAATAACATATATCTGCTCCACAGGACTTGTTGGAAGTACTAACTGAGGTATTATGTATGCACACTAGAAGGCGGAAGACAAATGTTAGTTATTTTAGGAGCCTGATACTTTTGGCTGGCCAGCTAATCTTCTCCTTGGGCTTTGTATTATGGGGGATTTCTTCTCTCTGGACAAATTGACACCTAGTGGGGAATTAAAAACAAAAGTACAAGCAAAAGGAATGAAACATACTAGGTACTTAGTGAACAGACTTATATGTGGGTGTAAACATGTCAAAGGAGAGAATTTCAGCTGAGATGAAAGTATTTCCTCTATGCTATCAAAGCAGCGTGACAAGCAAAACCCAGACTGGCTCTCCGTGGCTTGCTTTGATTATCCAAGGCCTGGGATGTTTGGGTGGGAATGATTTGTACTTGCCATTTGCTCACACAACCCTGCATTGCTGCCCTAATGCCTTTGCTAACATTTTCCAGGGATGTATTATTAGCAAAACATTAGTGTAGCTCTAGGCAATACGCTAAGCCAGGGGCTACAACCCTAAATCTTGGAGACCAAGCGGGACCTGCACACAAGTGAATAAGCATGGCAGAGACCCCAGAGGCTCAGGGCTGCCTACTCCACCTGAAGTGGGCAGTCACTACCCACCGCAATGGACAGTGTCCGTGGGGCAATATGGCCCATGGTGCCAGATCTACAGATTTTTCAAGAAAACCATATATATGGATATTTTTATGTGAATGTTCCTATTTTAAAAATACTTGACATTCAACAGCTATGTCCTGAATAAACACACACAGGCATACATATTGCCCTACAGTAACACTAAATAGCAGAGCACACTCACTATGAGGAAGGTACAGTTGTAGGTAAGCCCTCATTCTATCCTCCCAGCATCCCTCTAAGGTTGGTGCTAATCTATCCCTGTTTTAGAAATGAGACCCAAAGCCTCACCATCGATTAGAAGTGACACATAAATAAAAGAACATATATTCTCTTTGCCAATAGGGCTGGCGTCTTTATGTCTCTCAACATGCAGGACTAGAGGAGGAAATGTAAAATGTAAGTTGCTGCCCACTCCTCCAGAGTTAGCAAGTTGGAGGGAATGATGATTTTTCTGGCCCCTCTTGACAACTTTAAATATTCACCTCCACCCTTTGCCCCTTTGATGGAGAATCTGAAGTCCTTTCCTCTCTCTTCATTTTGTTCACAGCCTCGCCTCCCCCTCAAGTCTAAATTCCTTCTTTGTTTGTTTGCATTTACTTTATTTCCTGAAGTATATATGTCCCCAGATAACAGAAGTGCCCAGCACAGTGTCTGGGACATAGTAGAAATTCCATAAATGTCAGTTGGTTCCTTCTACACATGATTTGGGGCAAAATGAAAGAAATATGTAAAAATAAAGCAGTTTAAATGGAAACAGAAAATCAAAGCTGTGACAGGAGGAGGAGGAGGAGGAACAAAATAATGTGAACCACAAGGACCAATCTGGTTACTATGATTGAGTGTGAAATTTCACTTCCTGGCAGCCAAACCCAGAGCCTTTGCGGACTTAAACTGACCCATGTGTTCTCTGTTGTGCTGAGGGTGAAGGACCAAAGGAGGGGAAATGAATTCCTTGTCTTTTGCCCTGACCCAGGTCCTGCCTTGGAACAAATGCTTTTCTCCACATCTCAGTTTTATTTTCAGAAATCCATTAGTCTCTCATTGAACATCCACTGCAGCATTGTGTTAAACCTTCACTCGAATCCTATTTAGAATGTTATTTTGTGTAGTGAAGAATACAAGTCTTATAATGAAGGCAATTTATAGTTGAAGCTGTTGCTAAGGTGTTGCTAAAGGAAATCTGTAACCCTTGGTTAATCAGGAAGCTCACTGAACACAGAATCAAGCTACAGCTGGGTGGTTTATAGGCAGAAAGTGTCAGATAAAGGAAGGGAGGAAAGAAGGAAGAAAGGGTGAAAGGGTGGATGGAAGAAAGAAGGAGGGAAGGAAACGAGAAAGGAAGGGAGGGAAGGAGGGAGGGAATGAAAGTTTCTTCTGAATCTTTTTCCACTTTTCTTTAAAAATACTCATTTTCCTTACCCTGTGCTCTCTCCTGTCACTGTCATCTTCCCTCTGAGGCCTGCAAATGAATCTGTATCTCCATCTCTGGCCACTTACTCTCAGGGGAAATCTAGTCCTTTGTTTCCAGCACTTTCTCCTGAACATAGAAATTTAACCATCGCCACCAATTTTCTGTTTTGTTTTGATCCAGCCATTCTTCCAGAACACAAGTGATAATTGTTTAGAGACTAAGACTGCCATTGCTATATCACACTCTGGACGCTACATATCAATGATGGGGCCACTGTCAAGCTAAACCACAGACAGCTGGGGTGACCAAGGAGCTGAAAGCCATTGAAACCATGCACAAGCAGAACAGTTGCAGGGCCTCAGGGTAGCTGCCCCAGAGAAAGGAAAACCAATGGGACATAGGAGACTGACTCCAGATATTTGAATATCTCCTTTGAGTAAGACTTCTGGAGTAATTTCCCAAGATTTGGTATCAATTACTTAGGATTCTAATCCAAGGAAGCAGCAAAGTGTAGGCTGACTCTGAAGTCAGAACTGGCCTGGGTTAAAATCCCAGCTCTGTCATTTTCCCAGCTCATGCCTTGGGCAACTTCTCTTCATCTCCATTTCCTCTCTGTAAAAAATGAGGATAATTGTATCCATCTCATTAGAATTCCTGTGAGGATTCAATGAGATAATATGGTGCTCTATAAATCATAGCTAATATTAAAATTCCTGTTTCTTCTATGGGAATGAAACAGAAGAGAAAGCATTAGATCTGCAGGGTATTGTTTGTTTGAATTATAAAACATAAAGTTTTCTTTTCTCTTTTCTTTCTTTCCCTTCATCTTTCCCTCCTCCCTTTTCTCCTCCCCCATACCCATCCAGTGTGAACATGCATTTGGTAAGTTTCCTAATTAAACAAAAATTGTAAATTTCCTTTATCAATACCGTATTGACAACTGCAACTATAAATGGCCTTAATTATAAGATTTGCATCTTTTACTACTCACAATAAGGTTCTAAACAGGGTTTGAGTGAGATCCTAAAAGAGATTCAGAAGAAGTGTTTGGCAAGTGGGAGAAACAGAGCGCTACACTACTACATATCAATAAAGGAGAGCGGGAGTTTTAGCTGTGTGGTTCTCGATTGTGGCCACATTTTGATGATCAACAAGGGAAATGTCCCAAAGCCCAGGATGCACCCAAGACCATGACATCAGAATCTCTAGGGGTGGGTCTCAGGCATAAATAATTCTTTAAAGCTCCCCAGGGGATTGTAATGTGCAGCCAAGGTTGAGAACCACGGTTTCAGGGGAAGCAGCGGCCACTTGTGTGGAAATCTACAGAGGTGGTGTGGCCGTATGCTGTACACGCTGCGTGAGGACCTCGATAACTTTCTAGACTCCACAGAGCCCTTTTGGGAGACTTGAAGAAATAGAAAAGTCGGGCTGTGAAAGGAAGGCATGAGTGGCTAGGGAGAGTCTACGCAATTATCACTTAATCCTTCAACAAACGTGGTAGAATCCGGAAAGGAAGAGGGAGGGAGACAGTTTGAGGAGTTAGCAAAGACAGTATAATTTGTTTTTAGAATATGGGAGACCTAAACATATTTGAACAAAAGGTGGGTCTACCATATCTTGTAAGATTGCAATTTAAAGTTTGGAGAATGGTGAGAAAATTTTGCATCTATCCAGTAGATTTCATCTTGATGAATTCAGATTCCTTAGAGGATCTTTACCAAATATGCTTTACACCCCACTACTCATTTCATTTTAACTGTCATTTGTTACATTTCCCACTGCATGTCAAATGTGTCACTTGATTACCTCTTTTGATGCTCACAAAAATCCTATAAAGTGTAAATATAAATTCCGTTTTACAACAAGAAAATTTTTCAGATGAGGAAATGAGACTTAGAGAGGTTCGGCAGTTTGCCCAAAGTCATTAAGCGACAAGGCCAGGATTCAACCCTGGAACTACATGCCCCCAAAGCCCACAGTCGTTTCACTCTGCCACTGTGAAAAGTACAAATTCATTCCTTGGAGAGCTACACACTTCCTTTAGAACCTGCAAAATAACAAAAACTATGCCTTGAAAGATAATGTCCCAGCATCATGGCTTCTGAATGAAATTAATGAAAAGTGAAAATATATCAGAAGCTGCAGCTACAACATAGCATTGGAGAGGGACTCGGGCAAGGTACAGAGTATTTCAGAGAAGGGTGAACGGGTGAGTGTACAGGAGGCGTTCGTCATCGTTGACACAGATGCCCAGGAAGATGGTGGGGGAACAGCCAGAATCGGGATCGACCATAACTGACACTAATCGGAAAATGCGGTGTTTTGAGCTATAGGCAGTTGGGGGGTAAACAGAAATAACCACTCTCAGTGCTGTTCCTTTTCACCATCTGCCTTCTCCTTCTTCCTTCCCTGGACACGTAGTCCTTGCTGACTTTTGCCTGCCAAATCATTCCACACACGCCAGCTCATTTGGCCATCTTCTCTCACTGAAATCAAATATCCACATCCTTGATTATTCCTGAAAACTGATTAGTGTCCATTTGCAAGCAATATTTTCCTCCTAATATATCCAGGTACATGTGATCCAGAAGGCTGCTTTGATTTCTGGAATATTAGCTTAGAGGAGAACGAAATCTAATAAAAAATACAATAGTAGCTCCAAATAGCTGCTTAATCTGTGTCAATGAGATGATTTCCATTTGGTCTGCAGACTGAAGATATTGGAATTAGTTAGCCTTTGCACTGAATGGGGAAGTGAGCAAAATATTACTTTCCCTTCCAATGAGAAGGCCCCAAATCCTGGAAATTGGAAATATCTGATGCAACAACCACTTGAAAGAGTCAGCAACATTTCATGCTGCCTTTTTATAAACTATTTTAATATTATATTTTAAAAGAAACTGGCCTGCAAGTTCATTCCAGGACAAGTTTTAGATTCTTTGAGCATAAAGTTGGGTAAGACCACAACAGAGACTGTTTAGTTTGGACAGACAAATTGCCAAAATGCCCATAAAAGGGAGGATTTGATGAGCGTTTTTCTTTCAGCTCATATTTTTAGATTTTCTTCAAAAGTTAGTCTAACAAAAATTTGAGAGGAGCCATGTGACACACCCATAAAATACAAGCACCTCTAATAGAGTCTGTGCCTCAGACCAGATCAGTCCAGGAAGTTTGTGGTGATTTGGACAAGGTCGCTGTCTCTCATGTCCCTAATTTATTACAGAAGTCATCAGAAAAAAAGGAAAAAGGGACATTTGCTAAATGCCCACTTGTGCCCTAGGCTCTAACTAGGCGCTGGACAAACCCTCTCATTTAGTCCTCTCAGTTCCCCTGCCCCCCACAAGGTTGATATTATTCCCATTTTACCAAAAAAAGAAAAGAAACTGAGGAAGACGAACCAGCTGGGCAGCGAGGCAAGCATGTGGGGCAAGATACAAGGTAGAAAATGGACTGAAACTCTTCTCCGTCCCAAATGTGTCTGAATCAATGAAGAAATTAATCTTAGAAGGTAAGAAAAACAGAAATGCATTGCACAATGAATCTAAAGGCCTTGATCCATTCTAACCTTTGAAAATTGGAAGCGGATATTTTGTGGAACTGTAAAGCTTCAGTCAAGGCACATTGCAGTGTTTGTGGATCTCGGTGAAGAGGCACCACCTCCTCCTCCGCGGCTGCTTGTGTGGACGGCTGGTCGTGTGCACTTAATCCTCATCCAAACCCACTTTCCAACTGGGGAACGTGAGGCTCAGAGGTCTCTAACCTATGGACGAGAAGGACGGACAGGGTCTTAAGGAATGAGAGGACCAGCATATACAGTCAGGAGCAGGGAAGGGAAGACTTGCACATGGAGTCCTAGGTGGAGGCCAAGTAGCCCCGTTTGGCCAGAAAGGAATGTTCTGGAAGGAAAATATTTAGATAAGTGTTGGATAAAGGCTCAAACTGTGAAGAACTGAGAATACAGGGAGGTGATTTTGACTTTACGCTGAAGGAAATGGGAAGCCATGAAAGGTTTCTGAGTGAGGGAGAGACGTGGGAAGCAGTTGGAAGACGAAGCTGGCTGTGGTGTAGGGGAGGGCCTGGAAGCAGGGAGGCCGGTTGGGGGCCTCTCCTCAGACTTCCACATACTCCGGAGGTCACATGGTGCCCTACGGCTCCGCGTGCCATGTGATTTCTGCCATGCTAGGTCCTGGGTGCTGGAAGCCGTTGGGTGAAACAGCATCTTTAGGCTGCTTGGGCTCTGCCTAATGCGATGCACTCTGAACATCTATATCCCTGTAGCCTTTGATGTGGAAATGTAGTGAGGACATTGAGTGAATTCCAGGAAATTGTCCAGGGCAGAACACACGGTAAAAGAGGCCTCACACTGCACACATGTTGACCTCAGCAAGCAGAGAGACAGTGATGAGGGGAAAACCACAGTGGGGAAAACAATATTGACACTTCTTTCCCCAAGGCTGTAAGACATTTCAGTTTAAATTATGAGCCCCAAAGCAGAAATGACAGAATGTGAAGGGCTCATTTGAACTTTGCTGATAATTAAAGAATGGTTTTCTGTAGACATGTTGCCTCATCCCAGTCCTACACGTGTCTGTGTGTGCTGCACCACAAGGTTCTTGCATTTATCAGAGGAACCTGCAGAGATCAATGCATTGAGAATATCCTAGCCGGGGCGGGGTGGGGGCGGGGGGAGGTGTGTAATAGGTCCATGCTGTTCACATGTTGTAAAAATTCCAGAAGGCTATGTCAGGGAACTAGGGTTGAAACTGAGCACACATGTGAGCCATGTGACCTTGGGTGAGTACACTCAGTGCAGAGTAGTAATTGAAATTTAAGGATCCAAGAAAATTATACACAGGACAGCATCTTACTCAAAGTAAGGAGTTGACACAGCAGTGAGCAGGGTCATACATCAATGCCTACAGAGTCAGGCAGGGAGGCAAGTGTATGCAGTGAGCTGGGTAAAGACCTGGGAAACTAGAGCTCACACGGCTCACCCAAAGAAGACACAAGCTCTTCGCCCTCCCCAGTCTGCTGCCACAAGAGATGTCAGAAATTGACATCCTTATGTAAAATATCCCACGTTTTAAATAATAGGAACTAATTTAGATCATTTGTTAACCCCCAAACTAAGCAGTGGATCAAATCTGGCTACAAGTTTGCAAACCCAGAAGGCAGTTTGCAAGTTGCCGTAGATACAGAGATCGTGAACGGTGAAGCCGCTAGAGAATCCGTTCAAACCCCCATTCTGCCACTTGCCTGTTGTTTGAAAAGCATGCTTTGCTCATCAGAGAAATGTGGGTCATAAAGACATCCGACAATGGAGTGCTGAGGGTTAGTTGAGGTCAAGTGCACAGGGGCCCAGCCATCAGCAGGAGGCTGGAGCAGGTGGCAAAAGCCCCCTGCCTTGCCAGGCATTAACCCCTTGGTTGCCGGTCTTTGGGGAGGTCTGATGGGTTGGAGTTGTGGGTGGAAAGTTGAAGCAATAACTTTTACCAAAGCCCTTCTCCCAGTTCCCAGCCCTCCATAATTCTCAATAAATAGCCACTGCTATTTTTAAGGCTCACCTTTGTGCCTGCTCCTCACCGTCCAGAACGGCTTTTATACCACTTGAAACTGCGTCCTGTGTTGCAAGGTTAAAATATGAGAAGGAGCCAGGCCCTGACTAATAGAGGATATACAACAATTAAGTGACTCATCACAGGACAAGGCCAAGTGTAAGTGTCTCCTAAGAGGTGCCGAGGAGACAAGCAGGGCCAATAAGAGCAGAGGAGAAGGAGCACACTGTGAGCCACAGGATTTAGTCCAGGCCAAATGCCAGAGCTGGGAGCGGACAGGAGGGCTTCATGGGCGTCCAGCCAGTGCAGTTGTATTGCGCTCACAAGCAGCCTCAGGCTTGATGCTCTGTGGTCACTGTCTTGAAATTCCCAATAGTTTAATTTTTCATTTGTGTTTTGCAAGTAAAGCATGAGGGGACAATGGGGCATGCACCAGGGGCTTGGACCTGCCTGGTCTCCTCCTGACAGGTTTTCAGCCATCGGCTTCCTTATTCCTGCACGGCAACCGCTGCCACCCTCCATTCCCAGCGGGGGCCTGGGTACAGGCATGGCAAGGTCAGGTGCTCACACTCCACAGGCCACATCATAGGACAGGGCCCAGGGGCCTATTTGTGTCTTCCCTGATCATATCTCCGTGCGAGGGAGCTACGCCAAACAGCAACTAGAATACACTACGGCAAGTTGAGAGAGAAACCACTGAAGAAAGGGAAGGGAGGCTTTTCTCTCGCTTTTCAACAAGGAGACCCACATTCCCATTTTGTGCTGGGTCCATAAATTATATCACTGGCCCTGGGAGTGAGATTGGACATGGGAAGAATCTCTGGAAATGTGACCGGTGGAGGTGGAAGAGACGTTGATTTATGCTGCTGGCGTTTTAGGTGACATGATTCAACCTTATGTAGAACTGTCTGGGGCGTTGAAGGGCACTTGGCGCCTCATCTTTCCCCCCAACTAGAGGTGTCAATCCCAAATACCGCCAAGGGACTGTCATACCATACCTCCACAAGTGCACTAAAACCCTTGGAGGGGGAGAAAACTGGGGTGGTCAAAGGAAATTTTAGTGTAAGAAATAAAACCACAGAATCATTTAAAGGACCTTAGAGGCTGTTCATCAAACCCCCTGAAACCCCTCACAGGATACACAACACCTCCTTGAAAACTCCTGGTGATCGGTTCCCCTGCAGCCTTGTCAGAACGGAATCTGATTTCCAGTTCCAGGGGTACAGCTAGAGCAGATTCCTCTCCCTTCTGCAGAGACACATCTTCACAGTGCATGGTAAACACAAGCGAGCACTAGTATTTATTCCCAGCCTCCCCAGACACAGTGAGGGAAAAAGTGGAGACCCTCCAGACAGAGAGGAGGGGCAAGGTTACAGCCCCTCACCAGTCTGGGCAGAGTTGGACATGAGTGGTGGCATCATCCCCGCGGTCTACAGCCCGGGATGTGCTCGGATGTGGCCTTGTCAATCAAGAGTCTGGCAGGTTTAACAGCAGTGGTCTGTCCATAGAAAAGGCCTTCAAAGGCTGCCACTTGGACAGTAGCTGTCCTCTGAGTAGCCAGGGCTTTGGAATTGGGTTGGGGGAACCAGGTGTTTGAGAGTTGAGTTCTAAGGGCAGAAGTAACTCATCAGTCTTTTAAAAGCACACACAGTTGATTCTGATGATTCACAATAGTCATGTTCTGTAAAGTCATCATGAATGCTAAATTAGCAAATATTGAACCATTGGTCCTAGAAGTACATTGTTAGGGGCCTCAGAGCCTCGGATCACGACGTTTTCGGCAATCAGTCATTATGTGATCTTGTTTTACATATGTTTATGTTTAAGAACGTCTTATTTTATATATATTGTTGATTCACTAACATTGAACTCATGGCCAACAGCACTGTAATTCGTGTCTGAAGGAAGGTCATCAAACACACATATTTCCTCCACACAGCACATCACAGCCTTCTTGCACTTAGAAATACTAGACAGTGTTTCTATGCTTAAGGGCCACTTGAAACAGCAAAATCGCCAACTGTAAGCTCAAAAATGCAAGAAGCATGGCACTACGTGTACTGCAAAAAAGGACACATGTTTGCAATGTGAGAACTAAATGGTGAAGGCAAAACTTTGCCTTTGTTGATCTCAGTGGTGCATATCCATCCACACTGATTTGGGGATTACAGATACATTTTTGCAAGTAGATGAATTTTCAGTTACTAAAGAATCTGTGAATAATGAGGACGGACTATCTCTAAAAGTCACTCCCACACTTTCCTATCAGACATAACATTTGGACTTCAACTCAGCCTAGCAGGGACGCAGTCAAATCAAATCAGGCAAGTTTATATCTGAGACCTACAAGTATTAACCAGCCCGGAGGACACCGTGGTGTCAAAAGAAAATAAAATGTCCCATTGTAAAGTTGAGGTGTTTTTCTTTTTCTTGAAAGGACATAGACCCCAAATGGGATTGTCCCTGAGACGTCTTTCCAAGGTACTACATAAGCCGCTTGCACATGTTAGCATTAAACTGTGAAAATCTTCTTCCTGTGAAGGCAGACTCTTTCAAGAACTTATGCTAATTGATGCTAGTTCTGTCCTTGGGAACTGCACAGAACATGGACACCCTCTTCCCACATGGCAGTCTCACAAATATTTGAAGACACTGCCAGTTCCCTCTTCCAAAATGGCAACTTCCCATGCTCAACATCCCCTTCCTCTGATTGTTCCTCATAATTTCCCCAATTTCACCATCATTGTCACTTTTCTGGGACATGCTTTAATCTGTCAGATATTGGCTGCCATCTCCTGCATAGAATAAAGTGAGTAGCCTTGAACTCTGCTGGTAGGACAATAAATTCACACAACTTTTCTGGGGAGTTAGCTGGCAATACATATACGAAACTCTTTAGCCATATCCCTCCACGTCTTAAAATTTATCCTAAGGAAATAATCATGGGCATGGGCTAAATTTTGTTATAAAGAAACTTTATTACTCTAACATGTAGAAACAATTTAAACATCCATGTAAAACAACATTAAAGAAATTATGACACATCCATACAGTAATTAAATACTATGTAGCCATTAAAATGATAATGTAAGCAAATCTATATTGACTTACATAGATATTTATAGAACCACAATAGAAAAGATTATAAAAGAATGAGTATAATGATTACATTTTTATTAAAACATTTACCTATAATATAGACAGAAAAATATTCCCAGGAGCTCTCTTAGGCTAATTCCATTTAAAGTGTTTCTCTTCTTTATCAACCATTTTTCATGATATGCTACTACGTTTATAATAATGAAAAACAATTCTGTTCGGTGTGTAAAAATTAAACCTTTTTGGTAGTGCCTTGTTGCTTTCAAGATAAAGTCCAAACACCCTGGCTTGAGATATAAGACTTGCTACTATCTTACCTTTTGGATTTCATCTCCTAATAGGCTTTACAAGCACTTTCTATTTTGGCCATCATGAATCACCTAAAATTCCCCAAATGTATACCCCTGTTATCTACCTACACCTTTGCTGGAAACATCCTATAGATTAAGAAACTGGCTTGGAGAGATTATCCAAAATTACACAACTAATAAAATGATAAAAACCAGTCCAAGGTTGTGTTGTCTCTGAAGCCCATGTTATGTACCCAGGATCAGAAAGAAAAAAAATGGAACTGTCAGGGTGATATTTCTCAGTTATCTTTGAGCCATAATCTCAGCATAGGCAACTTAATCACTTACATTGTTTATAGCATGATCTGAAAGAAGAAAAACCCTGAAATATAGTCCCTTCCATTGCCGTATGTACAGAGAGTCAAAATGATTCCAGAAATGTGTTTTTCCCTTTTGAAAGGAATGATCCAGGGCATTCAGAGCAATATTTTAGCCAGACATTAAAGGCCAGTTTGCAAACATATGCCCCATGTGGTCAGATTTTGCTAATATGGCTTAGTCTGATTTCTCTGTCTCTTTCATTCTAAAAATTTAATATTGAATTTCAAAATCCAAATGGTATAAATAAATTCCAGATGTCTTCCCAAATCCTTAAATCTCACATTAGACTAAGGAGACATATTGTTATATATGAGTAGACGGTTACGTTTAATTCACCAAAAAGCCAAAAGGATCTTTGGGAGGTTCTTCAGCCTTTTCTTTTACCAAGAAAGCACAGTAACCCTTTTGAGTTTCTTAAGAAGCTGAGTTCTCAAGATTCACAGCCCAGCTGTCTGACATATGTTCTGCTTTAGTCCTCCCCTCAAGGGGCAAAATAGTGTCATGGTGAAGTGCAGGGCACAGAAGCCAAGCTGCCTGGGTTCCAATCCAACTGGATGACCTTGTGCGAGTCAATTAACCCCTCTATTCCTCAGTTTTCTCATCTGTAAAATGGCAGTAAACATAGCACCCATACCTCGAAGGGTTGTTGTGAAAATTAATGAATAAATAATTTAAAGTGCTTAGCACAGTGTCAGCCACACAGCAAAATGTTTACACTCATTATTTCCTAAGAGGCATGTGTACAAGGAGCTGACACAGGAAGTCCTCCATGGCTGGGGAAATTTCCTTCCCTTCTTTCTGTCTAAATAAACAGGGCTAAGTCTTTAACTTTCGAAATAAAAGTCTCTCATCCTGTTAGTCTAATCAGCTCACTTCAGATCGCAGACTGCTCCCCTAAGCCTGGACTGACCCCTGCCTCTCCTACCTGAGCCAGCCTTCCTTGTGTCAAAGCTGTGCAATCCCACCAACTTGGCCTGCAGCATAACTCCATTCACAAAAAATAAAAGTTCTAACCTCAGAGGATTTGTGAATATAGCTTCACATCTCCAATTAATTAAAGAAGATCATCTAGGTAAAACACCAAAGTGCTCATAATAAGTCATCAAAAAAAATGGTGGTTTTCTTCCTTCTTCCCCCTACCTTAATTAACAATTGGCACATCTGTTTGCAAGAAATACTTAGTTATCACCATGAAAGATCTTCATTGCCAACCTTCAACACAGCATTTACAGCCCATATATCCTTCAGTATCTCAGCTTCACACCTCTAGACCACGCACCAGTGCCAGACGGCAAATGGACAAGCTTGGTGCTATTTCACACTTGACTTATCTTTTCACTTATCAATAGTAAGAAAAGCTCACACAATATTTTATTGTTTACAAAGCACTTTCACATGTATCCCTTGCTCATTCTTTACATCAACTCTGTAAGTAGTTATCATTACATCATCATTCTGATTTTGCAGTGTGGAAAACTAAAACCTGGAAAGATGAAGACTTGCCTCAAATCTCTCAGCTGGTAAAAGATCCAGTGGGAATCCCTGAAACCCTGCCTTGAAATTTTGTGCCTTTTTTTTTTTTCTTACCAAATTTCACTGCTAGTTATAGGATTAAAGAATGCAAATCTTAAAAGATGTCTCATTAATTTTTTGGTTGCTTCCCTAACTTTGATGTTTCTTTTCTGTTTTAAGCTTCGATGTTTCTGCTTTGTCTGATGCTATGATGGTTGGCAAGATCAAGCCCAGCTCAGTCATCCAGCCAGGTGGAACTGTTTCTGTAGGTTATAATAATCGTGTGTTGGATGGTTGGTTTAAAAAAATAGACACATTTAATTGCTATTTTTGTTCAAGCAGAATTTTGTTATACTGTAGCCAAATGATGCCTCATCTAAAAAGAAAAATGAACTATCCCAGAAAATTTGTTCAAAAAGAAGCCAAATCTTTCATAACAATGAAGTATTATACACAAATCTGAAAGTATTCCATATTGAGACTAGGATGGAAATGCAAGGGAGAGCTGCATCATTTAGCGAATGTGTTTGGCTTTATGCAACAGAAATCCATCTTGAGTGGGCTAGCCAAAAAGCAGTTTATCTTTCTCACCTAAAAAGAAATTAGTTTGGAGATAGGCAGGCAAGGGTTGGTGTGATGGCATCTGCCTTAATTAGTTCAGACTACTGTAACAAGATACCATAGACTGGATGACTTAAACACAAACATTTATTTCTCGCTGTTCTTGAAAGTCTGGGCAGTCTACAATCAGAAGTGTCAGTCTGGGAAGTCCAAGATCAAAGCACCAGCAGATGTGGTATCTGGTGAGGTCCTCTTCCAGGTTTGCAGATCGCAGTCTTCTTGTATTCTCACGTGACTATGAGCAGAGAAAAAGGAAGCAAACTCTTTCGTGTTTCTTCTTACAAGGGCATTAATCCTATCATGGTGGCTCCACCCTCATGACCTTCCATAGACCCCATCTCTTAATACCATCATATTGGGGATTAGGATTTTAAGATATGAGTTTGGGAGGGGGACACAACGTTCAGTCCATAGCAGCTTCACGCAGTCATCAGAGACCCAGGTTCCTTCTACCTTTCTGTTCTACCATCTTGCTATGCAGCACTCTTTGTCATGATCACAAGATGTCCACTCTACCTCAATGTCATGAGTGCATTCTGGATCAGTGGCAACCTACAAAGAACAAAATCTCAACAGGTAACAAGAGCTGAGTCATCCTCCTTTAGGAAGCTTTCCCAGCAACCTCTCCCATCAACTTCTGCTTACTTATCGTTGTCCCAACTGGGTGGGTCACCTGGCCTTTGCTAGCGATAAAGGAGTCAGGAAGGTGGTTATTTACCTGGGCACATTGCCTCCCCAGACCAATGAGCCCTCTGTTTGTAAGCAAAAATGGCAAAATGGACATTGGGAAGTAACTAGCAGACTCTTCCAAGAAAATTATTAATACCATTCATCAAGGGCTTGCAATGTGTTAGGCACAAACTAAGACAATACTGAGAAAGAAATAACACTAACTTTGCATTAGACATATAGAAGTGATATCGAGAAAGATGTAAAATATGAAAGGAGATGCACTTTCCTCAGAAGATTGTTATGTGAGTTTTTCTCATGTGATAATGCCTGGTTCAGAGTAGACATTCAAAAAATGGTTTCAAATGTTTGCTTCTCTGTTTCCTCTCTCTCAAATGAAATTAGAGGTGTAATACCAACTTCCACTTAAGCCACTGAGATTTTGGAATTTTTTATTATGTGGCAGCATTAATAGCAGCAGTAGCTGATGACTGGAGCCTGCCACTATGTAGAAGGGGGAAGGAAATTTATGGAAAAGACATGTTCAGCAAATAATGTCACAGTTACTATAGAATATTATCCATGCTCTAACAGGATACATTGTTTCTCTAGCATCAGTTAAAATTAACAGACAACCCTGCATTGTAATAACCTCATGTGTAATGAATATTAAAGAAATGACACCTAAGCTTCCCAGAATCATACCCTGAGACATTTTAGGGTACATATGGAACACCACCGTGGACAAACATTTCCCGGGCAAGCATCATTCTGTTGCGTCAGTGGACAAGCATATAGGAGGATGCTGATAAAAGAAAATACCCAGAATGCTTCTCTCACTGACACATATTTATGACAATGTAAATAGGTTGGGTTTGAGGTATGGGAAACAGTTAAATGGCCTCTCTGTACAGAGAGTAGAAGGGGTAAAGAATCTCTCCTTTGTGTGGCAAAAATAGCATCTCTTGATTGTCAGTGGAAACCAAAGCTGGAGTGAATTTGGAAATCTGACATATCATCACCTGGAGCTTCACCCCCCCCCACCCACAAAATGTAATTACACACCAGAGCAGAATACAGTTTTCCATCCAGCTTTCCACACTCGTGTACCTGACTTCTCTTCATGAAACATCTAGTGAAACAGGGATTTGGGAAGCAAACAAGCAGGTGTTTGGTACTATATGTAAGTTCACACATAGGGCGTGAATCAAAATCTGGTGTCTTTTCAAGGTCTTTGTCAAATAGCACAGGATGGCTCTTAAGAGATTTCCTTTTTCAGGCAGCATGAACAACTGAAAATATACTTGTGTACCTTAGAATCAAACAAAGCTGGATTTGATTCCCAGATCTGCCATCTGGTAAATGTGAGAGCTTGGGCATGTTACTTATCACCGCTAAGATTTTCCTCGTCTTTGAAATGGAAGTAATCTTTAAATTGAACCAAGTGAAATTTCCATATCTGCAGTCAAAAGAAGTTGAATATTGGGGATTTCATATGATTCAACCTAAACGTGTCTCTCAGGATTGAGTCCAGAATTAAAGAGCTCATGTATGCCTATTAGTCACAACTCTTGGTTGCATTTGACAGGCACCCAACACAAATAAGCTTAAGAAAAGAGGGAATGCATTAGCTCATGTAATTGGGTAATCTAGGAATGGTGTCAGCTTCATGTGCTGTAGGATCCAGGGGCTCTGGATGTTCTCTCTCTCTCTCCTGACCCACTTCCTTCTGTGTCTGTTGGCTTTGTCATACATGGTGGAGAAGAAACCAATGATAGTCTTCACTAGAAGCAAAAGGAACTTCTCTGTCCCAAAGGCTGTCTTTCTTGGGTTCCATACTCACCCCTTGACTAATCACAGTTGCCAGGTACATCAGGTGGCTGGCTACGCTTACCCAGCCTGGCCGACACGCTCACCTCAAGGAGGCAGCGGGAGTGAAGGGCACTATACATGATAGCCCTGCTAGAACCACGTAAGATAGCAAAGGAGTCACCCAAAGAAAAAGTTACCCACAGAAAAAGAAAAGACGTCCACTGCAGTGCGCACAACACAGCACAGATCCTGGCACAGGAAAGATGAGCCAACATTCACTGGAGAGTTTCCTGCATAATGCTCAAAGGACATAAGAGACACGATTTACTGTTTCACTCAAAGATAAGGTGACCAACTTTCCCTGATTTGCTCAGGACTTCTCTGGTTTTAGCACTGAAAGTCCCATGCCATAGAAAACTCTTCAGTTTTATACTGAGCTTTCTCAGTTTTAAAACTGAAAGTGCCATATCTTGGGATCCCCCTTGGTACCAGACAAACCAGGACACCTTATTACCCTACCCAAACAATGGCACTTACCATGACACTTAGCTACAGTTGAGGTCTTGTTAAGTCAGTTTATTAGTTGCTGTATCGTGGAAGAATGGCATGGCATGGTACATCCAAAACTGTAGATGGTCCCGTGGAAAAAAAACGCATAGCCCATGTGTTTTTTGGGCGGTTGTAGGATCTGTCCCTTTGCTTTGCCTTCCCCCTCTGCTCTTTTTTTTTTTCTTTTTCTTTCACCGTGTCTTTCTCCCTTTTTCTTCTTCTTCCCTTTTTTCCTTCCTCTCCTTCCAATCTTCCTTCTTTCTCTCTCTTGTTTTCTTCTCTCTTTTTAACTTTCTTTCATAGCTACGTATTTACCTATCAAATAGTGTATGACTTAGATTTGTTTGCAATATCCAAAGAAGATGTTATGTTTGAGCACGACAAGCCAGCCTTAGTAAATACACTTATCCTGAATAATCTACCAGCTAAGCTGAAGCTTCGTTGTTGATTAAGACAAAAAGTACATGTGCGATCACTGGGGGCTCACTGAGACAGCGAGACAACATGGTGATGATGCCGAACATGAGGAACGGAAAACTTGGGAGTAGAAAAAACAAAAAAGATAGTGAAGATTGTGAAATGAGGAGATCAGAAATTCGAAGGGCTTGAGAGTGGATTGCTTCAAGGGACATTTTGGTTTAACTGTTTACATGGGGATGCATCTATTAATAACAGAAACTGCTAAGATTTTGGATTTCTTTCTTCTTTTGAATAAATATTATCATTAATTAAGCAATGTAAACCAGGAAATGCTTCTTGGTTACAAACTATGCTTTGGAGCTAGGCTTGCATTTGAATGTTTTCAATCAAAATCTTAAAGCTAGAAAGAGGCAATTTCCAGTCTTCAAAGTCTTCAATTGGGGAAAACGGAGTCTTCTAAATTATACCTTTGTGAGTGATATAAATTTTGTTGCCTTTATGGAAGTGCCAAAGTTATAAACTTTATAAAGTTATAAACTTAACTCCACTTTAGATGCAAATCCAAATGCTCCCTCATGACAAGGTTTCCACCAACAAATCAGGTCATATACCTGAGACTTCCACTACATTTGGGTTTTCTGAATATCAGCATTCCCATATCTCTTTCACAATTTTTGTCATTACATAGTACTACCAGAGCCATTTATTTAGCTGGTACTTTTCTACAAATTGGCTTTTTAACTAGACAGACCGCAATGATGCAGCCAATGCAGCTCATTGGGGCTAATGCACATCAGTGTCTAGAGGGCCGAGGCTGATTCTCAGATCCTAATGTTTTTGAAACCTCCTTGGAGAGAAAAATACTGTCACCCACAATAAAAGCAGTATTCTGGGGTGGTATCGAGAAAAGGCTTAGAGCCTCACCACCTGGTTCTTATCATGATTCCACCTTTTGGTGGCCTTGACATTTTGTAAATGACTTAAATTTTCTAACCAAATAAATATAAGTAGTATTGAATATTAATTAAGATAATACTCAGAAGAATCAATGAACTATGCTAACACCTAACAAATCTTAGTCATGTTTCTATTCTTAGTGCCATTGGTTGCAAGAGGGAAGACTTGCATAATTCTTTAGGGCAGATGGTTCATTTATTCCAGGAGAGCCAACTAAATGGTGAATGTAAAGCAAAGATTATCTTCTGAAATATGTGATTTCAAGTCCTTACACTGCCTTAGGGAAAATAATGCCAAAAAAAAAAAAAATTGAGTTAGAGCCAGGGGGCATCTCTGCAGGCTAGAATATTTTGAGAGGAAATGTGTCTTAATTGGGAAGAGACAAGGGATATGTAATAGTGTTCATTTCCCTTGGATTCTCCAGGCCAGATTTTGATCAACTGTGGTTAGTGAGTCAGAGGTAAGAATGAGAAGGGAGGAAAAATCTATTATACCAAGATTTTGAGAGTCTCTGCACACAAGTTGGGCTGATTAAATGCGTAAGTGAGAAAACAGCCCAGGGTTAGAGAGAGGCCAGTCGCTCCTTCCTCTGCAAAGAACTCAGCATCATTTTAGATTTGGGGGGATTTTTAAACATTCTGTTCTCTAATCTTTTGGTATATAGGAAAGCTATTTTATATATTTATTTTTGTGTTCGTCAACCCTATTACATGTATATTATTTCAAATGGCCCTTTTTAAATTTGTTTGCATTGTTTAGGCATACAATTTTACTATCTGTCAATAATGATAACTTTGCCTTCTCTTATCTAATAGCTATCCCTGTTATTTTATGTTTCCTGTTTTATCACATATAAATTATTTTACCACTATTTAGGAATAATTAAAATAGTATTGCATTTTTAATCTAGTAGGGTAAGGATGACTTTGAGAATGGAGCAATTAAAAGCCAAAAAAAAATAGTTGAAAATCTTTTATGGTGATTATATATAATATGATGATGCCCTGGTGATGCCTTTGTCATCCTGTAACAAAGACAATGGGAAAAAAAAGATGTGAAGAAATATCAAAGAGTGATAGTTTGAAATAAATGAATGGACATAATGGAATGTGAGCAACAACATTTGACTACAAGGCTTCAAATGTGAGATAACACCAGGAAATTATTAATCATATCAGTGAGCATTGAGTTAGGAAAATAAGCATCATGGTAAGTAGGGATTAAAGACAAGGAATCAGAGCCTTAAAGAACCATTGAAAGAACTGTAGAGAATCTATACATGGAATCAAATTGTAATGAACTATACTGAACTATACAACACAAAAATGAACCTATGTGAAAACTGAATGAGGTCTATAGTCTAGTCAATACTATTGTACTGACATCAATTTCTGGTTTTTATATCATATCACAGAGATATAAGATGTCACCATTAAAGAAAGCTAGTTTGTTTGTTTTTTTGTTTTTGCAACTTCCTACGAGTCTGCAATTACTTCTGAATTTAAAAAATTTTAAAAAGAGGGCTGTGAAACCAACGATTGGAGAAAAACCAGCTGTTTTGCTGGAAACCCAGAAGTACAAAATATCTGGGAAGCCACACCAAAGTGTGAGATTCCAGGATCTCACCTGGAAATTCCTGCAGACCTCTCAACAGTTGACTGTCCTCACTCTGTTTTTCACTACCACCAAAGAATAAAGTCCTCTAATTCTTTTCTGTCTTTCACATCTCCGTGCCAGCCCTCACTGGGTGACTCTAAGCAGGTACTCTGCCTGCAGGGGATTCTAGGAAATGGGGTTCCAGGATTTCAGTCCCCATTCTGTCAGAAAGAGAGCAGGAAGGGCCAGTGATGGTGCTGAGTTGGAAACATATATCCCAGCTCACTCATATTTAACACATACTGTAAACTTACAATCTAGTCTTTCAAAGGAGATTAGAAGAGGGAAATTAATCAAATTTTTCAGCCTATAAATAAAAGAAACTTATAAATAATTCAATTTCCCAGCATGGTTTCCTAGTTTAATATTCTAGTTATCTTCGTCCAAAAGAATTTGTAATAAAAATGTTTTCATAGGATTTTTTCCAGGTTATAAAGCAATTCCACATTTACTCTCCCACTGGCCCTCCAAATAATGTTAAGAAATAGATAATAATGAAAACACTTAATACTCATCTGGCACTTTCATTTCTATTATCACATTTCCTTGCAACCCACCAACAAAACTATGTTCCTTGTAGTTCTCTAAACACGACATGCTGGCATTCCTTCTCTTTGCACATGTGGTTCCTTGGACTCAAAATCACTTTTCCTGGTAGGAATTCCCCCTGGAATGCTCCTAATACCACTTCACAACCTGTTCCATCAGGCTCGTGCTTCACCTCTTTATAGAAAGAGACTGAGTCTGATCGGATATGAACAGGCAACCCCATCACACAGAGAGCCTGACAGTACCACCCCAGACGTAACCCAAGATCTGTTCCTCGGCTGCCTGTTTTTACTCCAAGAACCTCATCCTTGATCATCCAAACCTAGTACTCCCCCCATTCAAAATACAAAGGATAAGAATGCATTTGGTGGCACACAGAGGGCTTAATAAAGGGTCCCCATTAGACTGTGCTCTCAGGCATATGTTTGCTAGCCACACTGCTGCAGGTGAATTGTGTAGGGCCTTTCCACTACTATTTATTTTCCCTGGTTTGCCCTTACTTAATCCTCCCTCCCTTCCCCGTAGGTTCCCATGTTCTTGTTCTAATGGCTGAAGATACCTTAGTGAGCAAAACACCCCTGCCTTCAGGAAGCTTACAGACCAGTGAGGGAGAAATATATAAATGCTGTTATAACTACTACAGCAACAAAGCAACATTTATGAAGTTTGTGAAAGGAGAAAAAATTATGAAGAAGTGGGTGATGGCGCAAAAGAATATAGCAAGAAAGAGCAAGGGTGGGTAAGAAGCAGGTCGAAGAAAGCGCTCCTGAGAAAGAACACGTGAGTTGAGTTTGAACTGATAGGTAGGGTTTATTCACATAAAGAAGGCTGAGTGGGAAGCAGGGAGAGAACATTCTGGGCAAACTCTCTACAGGTGTCAGTCTAAACTCAGTGGGGACCCTGAGGGAATCCATGGGCCTTCCCTCTCCTCCCTTTTCCTTCTCACAGTGCTCCAGGTAACAATATCCTGCTTCGAGGCAACTGAATTGGGAATGAGCAGGAAGGAAAAATAGAGGGTTGTAGCTT